>LZPO01117057.1:1928-13910 GCA_001675575.1 Neotoma lepida
TCAGGTTTTGATGCCTATATGTCAAACATTTTACCAGCTAAGGCATTCCCCAGCCCTGAGACATTTTGTCAGGCTCCTCTTCATCTTTCAAACTAAGGCTGTTAATAATTCTTAGGGTAGGTGATNGAGGGTAGCTCAACAATTAAGAGCCTTGGCTGCTCTTGCAGAAGACCTGGGTTCAGTTCTGAGCACCCACGTGACTGCTCATAATTGTCTGTACCTCCAGTTCCAAGTGCACATGTGAAGATTAAAAGACAATTTGAGAGAGCTGGTTCTCCCCTTCTACCAAAGGAGTCCTGGAAATCAAATTTAGGGCCACAGGCTTGGTATCTTTGCCTATTGAGCCTTCTTGATGACCCAGGGTTTTAAGACTTTTTCAATTCTCAGTTCTCTGCTCTCTTCCAGCTTCCTGACTTTTCCTGTCAGGTAGATGTTCTTGCAATAAGACTTCCACATTCTACTAGCATTTCACTGTCTACTTCCTGGAAACTGGGGCCTATGACAAGGTTTCCTTATTTTCAGGCCAGAACATTCTTTCTATTCGGATGCTAAAAATATTCACAGATACTTTCCTGTTGNCAGTAAGACAGTTAGAATTATGTATTTCAGAAAGGAGCTGAGGTCAGAAGGGCCCGATCTCTCAAGTCAGCAGCCTGCTAGGAACTGAAGTCTGTTAGCAACCACAGGACTGGGCCTGGGAGTCAGTGTTCCAGTTGAGACTCATTGACAGCAATCCTAGTGAACAGAGTATATGTGTAAGAGGTCTGAAGCAAAAGGCACTCTGCTAAGCTGATTCTCAGCTTTCATGATGCCTGTTTGTAATTTTCAGCCACTACATTGTGGGGTAATTGGTTACTGGGCTGTCTTACTTGGGGCTTCTATTGCTGTGATACAACACTATGATCAAAAAAAGCAACTTGTGGGTGAAAGGGTTTATTTCTTCTTACAATTCTCAGGTCATATTCTATCACTAAAGGTGATGAGGGCAGGAACTCAAGACAGGAACCTGGAGGCAGGAACTGAAATAGAGAACATGGAGGCGTGTTGCTTACTGGCTTGTCCCTCGTAGCTTATTCTCCCTGTCCCCTTTACAACACAGGACGGCCTTCCCAGGGTTGGCACTATCCACAGTGAGCTGGGTCTTCCCACATTAACCAAGAAAATGCCCCATAGGCTTGCCTACAGGCAATCCAGATGGAGGCATTTTCTCCAGTGNGGTTCTCTTTCCCAAATGACCCTAGCTTATGTCAAGCTGACAAAAAACTACCCAGCATGGGGCAGCAGATAACAAAATGTATTCCCCAAAGAGCTAACACCAGATGTGGGGTTACTTATTTAGTTTGTTTGCCTGCTTGCTAAACTAAGTTCAACTTTACTTCTCTTATAGTTCACATCCAAGCTTGGCTCCACATTACAGATCTGCNTTAAATCATTTAAAATGTTTTCTCTTCCCAAAATTTTACTACGTGTATTCATACACATCTTCATCTGCATTTGTCACACTTTTTGTTAAAGCTATTCGTTGATGTGTGGAGTTTCTGTTGACATTGTTTTGGGACATTTAAATAGTGACTACTACAACCTTATCAATTCTATTTTAAATTTTTATACATGAGTGATTCTTCAGTTGTTAGCACTTAGCCTTTGTAGTAGGGTCTCCATTTCCATTCATAATTCTCTGACAAGGCTATTGTCTTAATTAGGGTTCTATTGCTCTGGTGAAACACCATGACCAAAAAGTAAGTTGGAAAGGAAACGGTTTATTTGGCTTACTCTTCAGCATTGCTGTTCATCACTGAAGGAATTCAGGACAGGAACTCAAATAGGGCAGGATCTTGGAGGCAGGAGCTGATGCAGAGGCCATGGAGGAGTGCTGCTTACTAGCTTACTTCCCCTGGATTGCTCAGTCCACCTTCTTATGGAACCCTGGACCACCAGCAGAGGGATGGCACCACTCACTCTGGGCTGGGCCCTCCCTCATTGATCAGTAATTAAGAAAATGCCTTACAGTTGGATCTCATGGAGGCATTTCCTCAAATGAGGCTCCTTNCTCTCTGATGAATCTAGCTTGTGTCAAATTGACACACAAAACCAGACAGTACAGCTACATTTCTGGAAATCATGGAAGACTGGTACGTACATTTAGTGCCTTCCTTTTGTTNGACCACTCTCTTTCTGGTAACTTTGGCAGGGTTCTCCATCATATTCTTTTAATATGNGAGAATTTTATGGCTGTCTTTGGACTTCTCTTTTTAGCCTGGTGGAGTTTGTCTAATCATGACTTTAAATGCCATGTACTAATCTTAATGATCAAAATGTTGTTTTTTGTTTGTTGGTTGGTTTGTTTTGAGACAGGTTCTCTCTACACAGCCCTGATTGCCCTAGAATGCCTTCTGTAGCCCAGGCTGTCCTTAAACTTACACAGATCTGCCTGCCTCTGGCTCCTGAGTGCTGAGATGAAAGGTGTGTGCCACTATGCCTGGCCTAAAGATCAAAATGTCAACATGGAATTTATACTTCCCTTGTCTCTAAACTGTAACTAAATTTATCACTTCAGTGTCTAAAAGGCATATTGAATTTAACATGATCGTAACGAAATCTGTGATGTAAATCTCACTGTCTTCATAGCCTATTTTATCACATCAGTAGTACCCCATCAANAAACAAAAACCACTCTCACATATTCTGTAAGCTACTGCAGTGTATCAGAATGTCACACAAGCTTCCCCGCAGAGTGTCACTGGTTCCCATACTCCTGTGACCACTGGCCTGTTTTGAGTTTCTTCTTTTCCTTCTAGCATCACAACAGAGACATTAAAATGATCTGTTTCCATTCTTGACCCTATGCACCCTTCTTCCATACAACNAACCCTCAGTGTGAATTAGTGTATCATCTGCTCAAGTCTTTCCCACTGCTCTCCTCTCCCTTTGCCTACAATTCAAGAAGAGCCTTANATGTTAGGCATCCTATTCCCAATACTTTGCAGCTCTCAATGTGATGTGTGGAGGAAAGTCCTTGTGAGCAACTTAGGTTTTCTTGCCTTGGGTGAGCCTACCTCAGTAAGTGTGGGGAGACCAAGATTATAAACAGCCAACTGCCACCAAGATCACCCCAGGCCAGTGACTTGATCCTTTGTCTTACAAATGTGAAGAATGAATTTTCACACACAACAGAAGAAGGAATGCCTAGAGAGGAGTTTATTGTAGGCTCACAAGTAAGCATAAGGGGAAAGAAGCCGACAGAGTTTCTGTATCACGAGAGTGGGTCCCAAAGACGGAGGATGGCCAGAGNATGTTAGGCATCCTATTCCCAATACTTTGCAGCTCTCAATGTGATGTGTGGAGGAAAGTCCTTGTGAGCAACTTAGGTTTTCTTGCCTTGGGTGAGCCTACCTCAGTAAGTGTGGGGAGACCAAGATTATAAACAGCCAACTGCCACCAAGATCACCCCAGGCCAGTGACTTGATCCTTTGTCTTACAAATGTGAAGAATGAATTTTCACACACAACAGAAGAAGGAATGCCTAGAGAGGAGTTTATTGTAGGCTCACAAGTAAGCATAAGGGGAAAGAAGCCGACAGAGTTTCTGTATCACGAGAGTGGGTCCCAAAGACGGAGGATGGCCAGAGGACTCATTTAGGGACTAGCAAAGTATTTTTTGTTTGAGGTGTTGGGAGTGAGCTTGTCAGCCCAGTTGATCCACCCAAAAGTGTCCATCAATTTTGGACCTATCAGTTTTGGTCACCTCCTCACATATGTCTTCCAGGCAGTGGTGTTCATAAAAAAAGAAGATAGNTAACCAAAATCTGGAACAGGAACCAGAACCCCCAAGCATTCCTGGGATTTCTGACTTCTGGCTAGAACAGAACCAAAGATGTTTCTGGCTTTCAGGCGGGGATGAGTATCAGAACTGCTCCNTTTTGAGGCTGGTCCCTGGAGCATTGATTGGTTTCTATTCCCTGTTCTAGTAAGGTTCATGGTACACTCCCTGGCTAGTTCCACCTCCTCCGTGTCGGTCTCCTTCCATTCTTTAGCCCAGCCCAGCCTGCTTCTGCCTCAGTGAAGATGTTCACCACTTATTCTGCCTGTGTCGCCTCTTGATGACACCCTCATGGCTTCCTCTGTTATTCTTTCACAGTGGGGCTCGAGCGCTACGTTTGTAGGCCGTGTNTAACTGCCACCTTATTTTCTGGTTGTTTCTGGTTTGTTTTGGTTTTTTGTCATTGTTGTTCAGATCCATCTCAGGTTGGCCTCAAATTCTCTGTGTAGCTAAGGATGACCTTGTCCTTCTCATCCTCCCACATTCTTCTGGCATTACACACGTGTGCCAACATTCCTGTTTTATGCCATTTTGGGATCCAACTCAGGCCTTCATTGTGTGCTAGGCAAACACTCTACCAGATGAACTGCAACCCCAGCTTCCTCCTTACGTTAAACCACTGACTCCCCACACAAAGGCTCCCCTTCCACATTCTTCTTTCCTTCTACAGTCACGTTCACTTTGTCATCTAACATAAATTATTCATAAATATTGTTTACTGTCTGTCTCCCCTCCTCACCATCACAATAGATTGGGAGCTCCAGGGACAGGGACTTTTGTCTGCTTTGGTGACTGTTGTCTCCTTCTGAGAACAGAGTGGAACAACNGTAGACATTCAATAAATATTTGTTAAGTAAATCCAAGAAGAAATGTAATTATAAGGTTATTACTTGGAATTCAGAAAGCAGTATCCAGAGAAGAACAAAGAAGGAAGAGGTTAAAAGCCACATCTAGGAATGGCCTTTGACTTGAGGGATGGGAGTGCCATCTATGAAGAAGGCAGTTTTTCCTTATAACCATTTTACAAGAGTTGATTATTTTTTACCATGGGATGGGTCACCGAGACACAAATTTTAAAAACTTTTCAATCAACCTCTATCACTGGAAAATCCTGAGATGACAACAATATGGAAAGCTGTGCCATCTGTAAATTACTTTATAGTAAATGGGTCTAAATCTGTTTTGAGAGTGAGCTATTGAATCTGCTAATGGTACGTACAGNTGATATGAAACAATAAGCTCATCTCTGATGTTAGTTGTAATTTTCAATAGGGCTGTCTCTGCCATGGTTTCAAGTGACTTCGGTTCTCTGCGATCAAACATCATGTCATTACGTTAAGTTCCACATATTTTACAATGGCTGTAAAACGCCGAGAGATGTCACCATTCAAGACTTTACATAAATATGATTTGTTGATTCTTTAAATGTGGGTGGAAAATAATAGAAATAATTTCTCATACACAGATAACTGGCATGTGTGAATGCTCGCTAATTTGAGGAGGGAGACAGGAAGGAAAGGGTAGAAACAGCAAGACATAATTTTGTCTGAGGCTGCAAATGACATAAATTCAAACAATAGTGTTTTTTTGTTTTTTTTTTTTTTCCAGCGTCTCCCGGCTTGTTTCTATTCAATGTTTGCTGAGCTTTAGGGAAGGCTGAATCCCACTATGGCAAACTGCCATCTTTGTCAGAGCAGAGGGCTGTTTACATTCAAGGCACATAATACGCACCATGTGAAGGGGGAACAGTGTGAGCTCTATTATGGCTGATTAGCCCATTGTACACTGTTACAACTACCATCTTCCTTGTGCTAAAAATAGTGTGAAGTCACGAGACCAAAACAGCATGATCCATCCATACTGTACTCTTTCAGAAGATAGGTAACAAAGACTGCATCTAAGTTCCCTAGGAAAAGAAAAAGGTGACTCATGCACTTCTGGGTCCTGCAGCATACTTAGTTTATCTGAACTGTTAGGAAATCCTTCTGAAAATGACAGAGAGAGAATGCACAGTTTCTAAAAAATCCATCTGTCTTCTGGGGAGCTTCCTTTTAAGTAGACCAGTATCTTTCATATGAACGCTGCGATCATCTGGTGGTTGTGCTTAAACTTGCACTGGTAGCTCATCTTCATCACAGCAGTGGTAGAATTTGTGCATATTAGTCCAAAATACACAAGCGTTTGAAATGTCAGAAAGAGGAGGGAGTGGTAGGAGCAAATTCTGAGTCTTAGGTCATTTCATCTCCAAGTCAATAGCCCTTCTCCTGGAAGGAGGGCAAACAAACTGCTCTCTATTCCATTGAAAGCCTGCAAGAATTTGCACCACAGTAATCCTAAATCCAGAGGCAATCTATTAAGAACTCTGCATTACCAATCCTGAGACTCAACCGATAAGCTCACCCCCCCTATTAATCCTCTTAAAGATGGTGCTAGGAAATGAAAGGGTGCCATGAAAGAGGGCCCCCCTTTTATTACAACCATATAAACTGCTTGAGTAAATGTTTCACTAACAAACTGCCAGAGCACTGTGGAATGCCCTTTGCCTCCTCTGTCTGGTCCTCTTGGCTTGGTGCTCTTGGATACAGCATGGCTAACCGTGTGATTTACACATGTTTGAGAGAAACATTCCCACACTTGAATGCCGTTCCGTGACAAAGGGAGGGGAGGGCTGAAGGAGAGGTGTTGAACCTATGTAGACATTTTAATTTACAATTCTCTTTTCATGGGCTTTAAGAGATGAATAACTTCCACATTCTCAGGGCTTTTTCTAATAAGTACTAGTCCCTGTGTTAAGTGCCCATGACCAGGTCATTTGCAATTGGTCCTTTGGAAAATATAGTTAGATGCTATGATACCCTTAGAAGAAAAGGGGGATTAATGAACCCAATGTACAAAGAACTCTGAATAATGGAATGGCCAAAATCTTATCAAATGGCTTATCTTCATGTTTAGTAATGCCTGGTATGTTGTAGAAATATGCATCCTGAGTGTTTTCTGTAGTCGTTTCATTATAATCTGATGTTTAATCTAGGAAATTCTTACAGGATGCCTGTATTATCACTACAATAAATGTTCAAACACTCAAGCCATGCTCACGGCATCTAGTGAAATAACCAATGTCCAATAGCGGAGTGGATTCCTGGAACTGACATATATAGACAGAATCAGTCACTTTGCTACTGTTCCAGCAACACTCAGGAAGCTGAGGCAGGAGGATCTCCAGTTCACGGCCAACCTGGGCTACCTTGTAAAACTGTCCCAAATGAACAAACACTCCCTTCTCCCAAAATCAGTCTCTTGAGGGCTCTTTAAAGTAAGACATAATACAAGGCAAACAAACAACTTGTCATATACAAACAACAGAATTGCGCCAATTCTTAGAAATTACATTTACTTTAACTACACACCAAGAGATTCTAAATTTTGGAAAATCACCACAGAAGAAAAACAAAATGTTCCATACAGGCCACAGCTAGNGTGAAGAACCCTATTTGGGTCAGTGTATACAATTTTATTTCTAGCCACAACTAAGGTCTNGGTTCAAAGTGAATAGATTCATTTGGGTCAACAATGCCCAGGGGATAAAGGCTTCAATGTATTCCACCTTAGGAGGAGCCGAACACATCAATACCTTTGTAAGGCCGCTTTGATTCATATTGANTTCGGCCTCGTTGCTAATTCATATACATCACTGTTTGCTTCACAGAGCTTTTAACATGACTTTTGATTTATAGAAATAGTGATTCAATTTCTACCCAGAAGTGGTGAGCTCAGACCTCCCCCAGATCCTTCTCNTCTCTGTAGTGTGACAAAATTGAAAGAAAAATTCTCTTGTCACAGCCTAAATTGCTGTATATCTGTTCATGGGCACTTGTTTTTTTAACTTTCANGGTAGCAGGTAATAGCAAAATAGATCATCTAGAGAAGGTGAATCAATTATCTAAGCATGTTATTAACGTGTTCACAGAAAACTACTGATTCACACTGAGGCAAAGTCTAGCAACTCCTATTTCCTGTTCTGAAGTTCCACATTAGGCAAAGNAGAAGATCCAGCCAATGCAGCCCTGCTGGCTTGGTGGGCAGCCCTGAGCATCTCTAAGCCACTGGAACCCGTTGGGCATCTGGCAAAGTCCATGAATATCATACTTACTCCATAGGAAAGATGCAAGGCACACTCTGTGCATTTAGTCTGTTTGAGGCCCTATCAAATGAAGACTGAAAATTCCTTTTCAGAATGTCATTTTATTTCAAGCAGCTAAAACCAAAGCTGTTTTAAACCAAACTCAGGGAGCTGAAGGAACCAGAACTGGATTTCTGGTTTACTGAGGAGTAATCTCCAAATTTATAGAAGGATTGAAATATTTCCAATGTTCACACATTGAAGTCTTATTCAGGGGTGCAGTGGGATAGAAGTGTTGATTTTTATCAAGAAAGGTGTTCAGTGCTCAAGAAGCCTCGTGAAAGGGAGGTTTAAGCAGACACAGACTCCAAATATCGAAGGACAGAGTGACAGTGTGATACCTCTAGCTCCCTCTTTTTGGATCAGCAGGGGCCTGAGCGTCACATATCCATGGCCCAGGAAAATTCCACAGTTCTGATGCCGATCAACTTGGAAACCAGAGACAGCCCAGCATCTCACAGTTAATTAAAGAAGTGAGTGAAGGCATCAAGGCTTGCTCCCTTCTGCTTGAATAATTCACCGCCTTTATCCATTATTAAAACCAGTGACTTCCCCACAATGATTCCCAACTCGAGATGGATTGGTCTCAGAACCCAGAGATAAATTGTAACACGGCCTACAGCTATATTAATNAATTGAAATGAACATTTATTTGCTCATCTAATTAGAACCGTGGTTTTCCCAAATAGTGTAGTTGTGCATTACGGTTTCAGACAGCAGTACCTACCTTCTGTTAGATAAAATGAACAGGAGGACTTTGCCCCAGATTTAGGGTGTCTTTGCATAAGAAGTTCTTTGGTTGATGCTGTTCGTCTTAAACCATTCATTCTGCCAGTCTGCACTGCTGATCCCAGCTCGGCAGGATTGATGAGAGCTTAGCTCGGGAAGTGCTTCCTCAGAGGGATGCCGAGCTGCTTCCATATAGGACACATTCTCCTTTTGTCTCTTTTCTAAGTGTTGCTGGGGAAAGGGGTGTTGAAGATTTGCCCATACCCCCTCCCCATCTCCATTTCCCTTCATTGGGATCATAAAGCCTTATGGCTCAGATAGTCAAAGGCCTTGGGGTCTGACTGAGGCAGGCTTCGTTTCCGGCTCCATCCATAACTGTCTACAGCCTCAGTTTCTTCTTGTGTAAGCTAGAATTAGTAATTCTATGTGTTCAGGGTTCACATGCAGTTTAGAGAGAATGGCTGTACGGTGGGGGATTTGTAGTGGGTTCTTCATCAGTGACAAGTGCTAATATTAGCAGGCAAATCTCGCTCTTTCCCTGTTTGCAAATTAGATTTTAAAAATCATTTGATCACATTAGCATAGAGAAGTCTATATAACACAGCTAGCACTCAATCCCTGAAGGACTAAAGTGAATAATGTGGTGTTATATCAACATAAAGCTTGTTCATTGTGAATGATCTCCATAACAAAAGACCTGCCTCCCCAGCTACAAGCTGAAATAAGACTTTCCGGTCTTCTAGCTCACCNGCTGTGGGCCTGGGACACACAGGTGGAATGTAGCCGGGTTTGCCCGCCAGAACATGTATATTTAACTTCCTGTGAAATAAACACTTCTCAGTGTGCCCTGGCAGGGAAACATACAGAGGCCCCAGAAGTTCTACCAGGTCTCCTACTGTATCTTACAGAGCCAACCAATAGCGCGCGTTGTCTCTCCAGGCCGTCGTCATACCGTCTCATCAGAGGAATGGACTTTCTTAACATCCGCAGAAATCCTATTTCCCACATACTCATTTCACAGCCAAATCTGGTTGATTTAACACTTTTCCCTTTATGAAATGGAAATTTTAATTTTTTTTTTTCCCTGGGTTGCCAGAATAAGTATCCAGAGCCTTAATCCACTGTTTGCCTTGCAGGGAAGGCGTGGAGCCGCTGCTGATTTCTTCTCTGACAGGATCTGGCAGAGGTTGCATCATTAACAGAAACAGTATTGGGCTTGGCTAGAGAGAAAAAGCACTTCTCCGTTTCCTTCAGCCTGTTTCTAGCATTGCTGAGAAGGGTGAAGTTTAACATTAAAGTTTGAAATGCTTTCTGTAAGTTAAGTTTATAAAAAAGAAAAATAATTTCTGAGGAGTTAGATTACTAAGAGATCTTATGATATTCTTTTGCAGTGGGTTTCCTTCCAGGGCAAGAGAATAGATTTTAAAAATAAGTATCAGGTTACATGTTATTGAAATAGTCAAATAGATATTTTCTACAATGGGTTCTTAATCAATTAAAAAAAAAACTAGGAAGCAGGACTCAATTTAGAGATTCTTTCAATAACTCCTCACACTATTGCTTCCTGTATGAGAGTTCTTAAAGACAACATACATTGTAACTAAACTGCTTTTGTAGATTTCATTTTTATCTTCATTTTTATTATTATTTTATGTGTGAGCATTTTGCCTACACGTACATATGTGCACCACGTGTGTGCCTTATGTGGAAGTCAGAAGAGGGCATCAGATTCCCGGGTGAGCCACCATTTGGATGCTGGAAATCGAACCCAGGTCCCCTGCAAGACCAACCAGTGCTCCTAATTGCTGAGCTATCTCTCCAGCCCCGTCTTTTGTAAATTTTAGTCTTTTTCTATTCAAATCTAGTGCAAATTTAAGACGTCTATGGTTGGGAAAACAAGTCTAATGGGAACAGAGGTTACAAAAGTAGAAGGCCAATGGGAACAGAGGTTGCAAAGTAGAAGGCCAATGGGAACAGAGGTTGCAAAGTAGAAGGCCAATGGGAACAGTGGTTACAAAGTAAAAGGCCAATCTTTCTTTCTTCACACCAGGGTCACCAATCCCACTATCTCATGATAAACATTGCCAATAGCTTGTTATAGAAACTTTCAAGTCCATGAAATTATATAGATATGCCCATTTCCACTTACACAAATGAACTTGAACCACATATATTGTTACAATCATTTTAAACTTAATAATNTATCTTGGATATTTTCCAACATCTACCTCTTTTCAAGGATCCCTTTTAAAAGAAATTCAATATCATANTGCNTTTAACCATTTCTCGAGTGTGATGGTTAATATAGTTTGCTCACCTGACAGCNTTTAGAATGATTACGAAAACAAATTTCTTGGCAGTCTATGGGAGAGTTTCCAGACTTGGTGAACTGAGATGGGAAGACTCACCCTACACGTGGGCAGTACCATTGTAGGAGGTGGGGCCCTGCACTAAATAAACAAGGAAATTAACCTGCACACCAGCATTCATCACTGCCTTCTAACTGCAAGTCCACTGTAACCAGTTGTTTTCATGTCCCTTCTACCATGTCCCCATCACAACANACTGTGTCTTNAAGCTGTGACCAAAGTCAACCCTTCCTACCTCCAAGGTGCTTGTCAGATGTTTTGTTAAAGTAATTAGAAAAGTAATCAATATTTTACTATATCACAATTAATATGATATATTAATATTATTAATAAATATTTGTATCTCTGTAGTGATTGAATGAGNTTTTTTTGTACAGTGTATGGTTTTTAAAGAAAAAAATAGTTATTGTCTATTTTCTTCTCAAAATGTAGATTTAGGAAGAGGATTTCCCACTATTCAGATTACTTCTGCAACTAAGAAATGTAATTAAAATCTACCAAGTCACAAAATTATTCCATTTTAATAACCAGCTGTGAATTATAATCATTTGACAAATGTCATGTTCACTCACTGATTACGGAATTAGCAAAATACCTCTTTGAAGACAGAGAAAAAGAGCTAGAGAGATGGCTCAGTGGTTGGGAGTACTGGCTGCTCTTCCAGAGGATCCAGATTCAATTCCCAGCACCCACATGGTGGCTCACAGCTATCCGTAATATATTTGTAGACAAAACACTCCTACACATTAAATAAACTAAAAACTAAATGAAAAAAAAAACTAAAATAATACAATGTCTCAGAGATCTCTAATCGCTCTTAAATCAGTACAATGGTGTCTGCTGGAAATCATTTCCATGGTTTCAGTCTACCTTTTTTTTTTTTTT
>LZPO01117057.1:26285-41357 GCA_001675575.1 Neotoma lepida
AAAAAAGAACTTTGTTTTTATAATACCTTGGGGGGTCAAACTGTAGCAGACATACATTCAGGTCTTGGAAAACTGCCCTGTGGGCCTTTGGATAGCAATTATAGGTGACCACACAAGAAGCTGAAGAGAAAGTTAGAAACTGGACGTTGACTCAAGTCTAGGAAGGCTCTTTTCTCCCTCATTAGAAGCTGTGTTATTTTAAAGGCTGCAAACAGCAATAGCTGATAGAAATGATAGTAATATTCCAGCTGCATCTCTAAGGTCACTTATTTAAATAACACATTCGGGTTCTTTTAAGGATCCGAAAGCCTCGTGTTGCCCTACGCAGAAAAGCACTAATTTAAACTTCTCAGTGGATAAAATAATTGGGGTTCCTATAGTTCAGTTCAGGCAAGATTCATGAAAAGCAAAACCCAACCCTTGTATGCCAAGGACCTCTTACATTTGCTGATGAATAGTACAGTATGTAAAAGAAATGCAGGGTCATTTTTTCCTAATTAAGTGAGCGATAATGAAAGGTTAAAACACACTCTGGTGTGTACTAAAAGGAAGAAATCAAAGAAACCAATTCACTGCTCTTAATGACTGTGTACNGACTCCGTACTTGGTAAGTTGCTCAAAATCACTCTGCGTGAACACAGTATAGTGCCNGTATATGTGCGTGCTCAGGGGTCAGGGGGGCAGTGCTCTTCTTACAAATGGATATCAGTTTGTATGAAAAATGTATTCAGCTGTGGGAGCTAGTCAGTGATCGAGTGGGGCTGGCGTGTACCAGGCCCCGGATTCACTCTCCAGCACAGATGGGAGGGGGGGAGGGCTACACATACGCATGTTTTCCTACCGATAAATTTTATCTTCCTGCTGTACAAATGGCCTCACATTCTGGTTGTCNACTCTTTACATTGCTTGTGAGGGAAAAACCAAGATGAACAGTTTGAGGCTCTTCTATGGAGTCATTTTTCTCCCTAGTAAACTTAACATGTCGAATCAAAGTATTTTTCTCATAGCGTGTGCAACTAAGAAAACCAGCGTGCAAGATTTCAGAAGAATTTGTTAGCTTTAAATTCAGCCAAGCACCACCCCTAGCCACTGACACTTGAAGCATACCGTTCAACATTTGACAGAAGATGGCCAACAATTAACTAAAGTCTCNAGGCTCCCTATAGATTCTAAAGTCATTCTACGACAAATGACAAACATGGCTGGAACTAACTGGTTTTGAACGCCTCCCAACACTCACACTCTTGAAAGAGTGGAGGGTTCACAATCAGTGAAAACAGCCAGTCGTGCAAGTTAAGTCCTAGAGACCTCCTGCACATTGCATTGTGGGTCTAGTTAGAAATGCTACAACTCACACTGAAAAATTTTGTTAGGAGGGCTGATGTCATGTTCCCATGTTCTACCGTATTATAAAAAATAGACTTCACAGAATGGAATGTTATGACTTCGGGAAACTAAATGTAGCCTTGTTTGGAAATGGCNAAAGGTCAATTCAGGTGTTCTTCAGNTGTTATTACAGTTAAAGTCTCTCTGTCACTGGCTGTCCACTGATCCCTTTGAGGGTCCCATTCATGCTCAGATCCTGTATCCTTCCATGCTTGACTGTCAGCTTTGTTGNCCCAAGATTGGAGTACTAATTGAAGATAACTTGTATTACTTTCTTTAAATTTGATTCTCAACGGTCAGGGGTTTTATTTATTGTATTAGCATATGCCTATTATCTCAGTCTCTGCTTGAAAAGTATGGTCTTGAATTCAGGTTTAAACTGGAATTCCCATCAGTGTGATTAAGTAGTGATTGAACACCAAACTACAACAGACAAAGTTACACAAGCCTAGCACGCCCTATTCCAAATCATCTGATAACTAGAATTTTGAACGATTGCACTTAAACACTCCTGGGGAAAAGGTGCATGTGTATATTTACTTGATTGCTCTTTGCTGCAAGCAAAACAAGATCTGGCCATTTAAATGCCTGCCTGACCGTACAGGCCTAACAGAACAATCCTCAGCCAAAACTAATCACTGTCGCAATTCTCATGCTTTGTGGATTCAGTCAGAGAGATGTGTATTCAGATTTGATGGCCTTTGTGCTCACTGCGCTCTCCCTCTCCTTTCTCTGTGCCCTGCAGAGCTGACCCTAACCTCTTTTGAAGTCTGTGATTACCCTGGATCTGATCCTATGCGACAGCCTGGGTTGGGTAAGAAAGGAGAGAGAGGTCATTAACTGCTCAGTTGCAGACCGTTTTCAGTGAGTCACAATGATTGCCCAAGGAGTTCCAATTCTCCATTCGTAGATATAGATGCTAATATTTTAAGATATCTACTTATTGTCCTAGTAACATAGGTACCAATGTCCTGAGAAAAAAGCTTTCCACTGATTAAAAAAAAATGTGTCCATGAATGATATAAATGTAATTATTCCAAAGTGGGTGAATATATTCCCCTCTCCATTTCAAGGTGTTCTAATTTATGATATTGTATTGTGTACATGGCAACACATTTTTGTGCACCCTACACTGTCCTCAACATAGNGTACTGCAATGTTTTGTGTTGGAACCATTCAAATATTTACAGTTAGCTATCTTCCGTGTGCCGGGTTTTGAGATATTCAAAATTTGAGCAGTAGCAGTGAGAAACACAGTTTATGTTCTGATGGAGGAGACAGAGAACAAATCAGAAGATAAATCAGAGCTTCAGAATCTTAGGACAAGAAAACAAAAGATAAGTCCATAGGGTTCATAACAAAAATTAGCATTAACGTTACACAGAGGGGCCAAAGAAGGCCTTTTGAAGGTATCATGTGGGCAAAGGATTCCAGGAGCCAGCAATGTGGACCTCAAGGCATAAAACAGCACAAGTAAAGGTCTTGAGAAAAAAACCTGGTCTTATCTGATAATTGTCTCTTTGTATGCCCTGTGTCCCTTACACTGAAAGATACTGTGTCANCTGAGTAGTAGTAATTACGTGTTTATAATAAAGTGTACAAACGACAATTGTAAGACCATCATTAACGGCTAACATCTTCCGCTCTTAGCACATTCCTCAAAAGTAACCTAAATGTTTTAGCATGTTAGGTGATTTCGTGTGCACAGTGGTCTCCTGAAGTAGATGAGGAAAGCCAAGTTCAAGGTGCGAATTGAATTGCACAGGATTTCACAGCCCAAAGATGCAACTGGCTNGTCTGGAATCTGAACCTAGCCATTCTGGCAGCCAATGGCAATAAGCCACTGATTATAAGCGGAATTCTACATCCCCAAGTATCTTCCCTCCCTGTATCCCCAGAATACAATCATGTATTTTGAGGTATGTTTTATGGTAATTGTTTTTCGTTCTGATTTGAGACTGGAACTCACTATGTAGCCAGGCTGCCTTGATTGTATTTTGCCTCAATCTCCCCAAAAGGCAGGTTTTACTACTATCTTGGGCTGATCTAGACATTTTTAAATCCTTTGTATGCTTCTCACATAGAGGCTGTTTAAATTGTCCTAAGTAGTTTCTCTCTCTCTCTCTCTCTCTCTCACACACGCACACATGCACGCACATACACACACACACTTACACGCACACACACATGAGTATATATATGTATATGAACACAAAGCATAACTCAAATGTTCAAAGCTCAACTCAAGAATTATAAATGACTTTAAATCTATATTTGGGTCAGTTAATGAACTGGACTTTCAACTCCAAATTCAGCATTTTTGTCTGCTCATTGAAAATGGATCTGAGCCCTCTAAATATAGTCCCTCTGCCAACAAAGATGGTGAACAACTTTGACAGGAGAAGGCNTAGGGTACACAACAGAAGGGTCTCGGGTCCCAGTTCAGGAGTCTTTGCTACTTNTGAGCATGTTGTTTTCTCCAGTCTTTATCGACTACAACAAGAGCAGCTTCTCCAGTCCTGGTAATGACAGATCCTCCAGGGCAATGCTCCTGTCACTTNACAGAACTTGTTTCTGGAAATTTTGTATGCAAGTATCCCCAGTAAGGCAGCTTTCCCCAAGAGTGTGGATTCCCAGGAAGTTCCATGGGCAACTTCTCTGTCGTTTAGGGACTTTTGACTTCTCCAGCAACCTTGGTTTTTCAACTAATCTTAGCAGTAATGACTATCAAGCATGACCTCTTCTAGTCCTTCTTCTTTTTTTTTTAATATGATGCTGAGATCAGACCGAGAGCCAAATTCATGGTAGGCAAAGGCTTCACTAGTAACTCACACACCAAGCCTTTTTGTCATGTGCTGTTCCTACTTCTCAAAGAAAGATGTATTGGGGGGGGACTGGGGGGATGTTTTGCTTTGTTTTGTTTTTAAACAGAGTCTCATAATATAGCCAAGGCTGGCCTTAAACTCATGAGCCTTCTGCCCTAATTTCCCACACCTTGTAAGCTCTGCTTCTTCTGTAATTAATGATTCTTTATAGTAAATGTTTCATGATCAAATTATGGTACCACTTTTCTCCCAGTTGGACCCNGGCTGATACAGTAGTGACTAATTTAAAGTTTTGTTTGATGTTCCAAGTTAGATTTCTGTAAAGTTAAACATCATTTTATTTATTTATTTATTATGACATCGCTTTTCACTTCAAACCCATTAAAAAGCCACCCTCTCCCCATGCTTGTCCTTTTAAGGGATGGGAATACAGAGCCATAGGCTCTTCAGCTGCCTTGGTTTCCTTTACTGTCTATTCTTAATGCTTTACTTGTTTATTTGTTGGGGTGTGTGTGTGTGTGCGTGTGTGTGTGTGTGTTGTAGTGTGCCACAGCTTGCAGGTGGAGGTGATAGACCTGTTTACAGTAGTCAATTCTCTCCTCCCACCATGTGGATTCTCCCAGGGACCGAACTCAGGTCATCAGGCTTGGCAGCAAGCACCTTTATCTACTGAGTACCTTGCCCTTTTTCTGCACTCCGAAGTACAGTCTGTGACTTGAATCACAGTGTTGATGGTCCTCAAACATTGAGTGGAGATTCCAGTTCTGAAGGTCCATCCTACTGCTTCTGTACCTGCACATCTTCACGCCTTCATGCACTCCAGCCTTCTCCACTCTCACACTGGATCTTTTGCTGTCCATTAACTATTTAGTCTTTTTCTTTGGTGAGGGGGAGAGGGGTTCAAGACAGGGTTTCTCTATGTAAAGCCCTGGCTGTCCTGGAACTCTCTCTGTAGACCAGGCTGGCCTTGAACTCACAGAGATCCACCTGATTCCGCCGCCTGGGTGCTGGTCTAAAGGCATGTGCCATCACCACCTGGCTCATTACCCATTTAAAAGGTTGTCTCTGAAGCTGTATTCACGGCTATGCTAGCTTGACTTGGCCAGAAAGAACCTTTGCAGTCTCTTTGTTTACTCACGTGTTACTTGGTGCTGGCACTTGTGCCCAGGGCTTTGAGCATACTAAACAAGCACTCGAATGCTGAGCTATATGTCAGCTCTAGTTTTACTTTTAATTTTGAGATAGATTTCCTTAAGTCACCCTGGCTGACACTGAGTTCACTCTATGGCCCAGGCAGGCCTTGAACTTGTGATTCTCCTGCCTTGGTCTCCCAAGTTTCAGGCTTGTGTCTCCAGGTCCAGCTTCTCTTCAGTCCTGACGTGTGTTCCCATTCTTTGTTTATCATGGCTGTTACTTCATGTTCTAGGACTAGAAATCACACAAATACTACATACACATATGCATAGCTGTACATTTACTGTGTGTATGTGGGTGTGTGTGTGGTGTGTGTGTGTGTATGTGTGTGTGGTGTGTGTGTATGTGGGTGTGGGTGTGGTGTATGTGTGTGTATGTGTGTGTGGTGTGTGTGTGTGTGGTGTGTGTGTGTGTGTATGTGTGTGTGGTGTGTGTGTGTATGTGTGTGTGTCTCTTCCATTTGCTCTTTTCTCAATTACTCTATTCTGGTGATTCTTACTTGGTAATGCTTCTTATATCTGCATGCATTCTTTTTTTTGTGCATGTATGTAAGTGTGTGTGTCTGTGTGTCTGAGTCTGTGTGCATATCTGTGCAGATGATGATGTGTGTGTCCATGTTATGTGTGGTATGTGTGTGTGTATGTCTGTGTGTGTGTGTGTGGTGTGTGTGTGTGGTTTGTCTGTGTGTGTGGTGTATGTGTATCTGTGTATGTGATGTGTGTATGTCTGTAAATGTGGTATGTGTGTCTGTGTGTGTTTGTGTGTATGATTTGTGTGTCTGTGTGTGGTGTGTGTATGTGTCTAGGTGTGGTGTGTATGTGTCTAGGTGTGGTGTGTATATGTCTGTGTGTGTGTAGTGTGTGTGTCTGTGTGTATGTGATATGTGTGTCTGTTTGTGTGACATGCTTGTGTGTCCATGGTGTGTGGTGTGTGTATCTGTGTGTATGTGTGATGTGTGTATGCATGTAGATAAGTATGGAGACCAAAGTTTTTATCTTATGTTTATATCTTTCCTTAACAGCTACCCACCTTTTTAAATTTTGTTTTCATCATTTTTAAGTGTGTGTGTGTGTGTGTGTGTTCAATCACATGTGCACGTGAGTACCTGCAAAAGAGAGAGGTTTCAGATTCCCCTGGAGCTAGAGTTCCAGGTGGTTGTGAGCTTCCTGATGCGGGTGCTAAGAATTGAACCCAGGTTCTCTTGACTCTTAACTGCCGGGCCGTCTCTCAAGCCCCTCCACCTTTATTTCCTGAGACATAGATCTCTCAGTGGTCTAGAAGCACATAGGATCCGCTAGGCTGACTGGCCAAAGAACCTGAGGGATCCTCCTAACTGCACTGCTCCCCCCACTAGTGCTGGGGTTACAGGAGCCTGCCACCACCCTTGGCTTTTTCCATGGGTTCTGGGGATCCTTCCTCACATCCTCATGCCTGATGCACTGTACCACTTAGCCATGACCCCCAACCCTCTACGCCTTTCATGCCAACACTCGGAAGGCAGAGGCAGGTGGACCTCTGTGAGTTCGAGGCCAGTCTGATCTACAAAGCAAGTTCTGGAATAGCCAGGGCTGTTACACAGAGAAACCTTGTCTCAAAAAAACAAAAATAAATAAATTTAAAAAACAAATAAACAACAGCAAAAAAAAAAAAANCACAAAAAGAAAAATACTAAGAAGCCAGGGTTAGATGCTCATGGCCGAGCATCAGAGCATTATCTGGGTGTGACTCAGTGCAGCTGTGGTGTCCATGAGGCTCATCTCAAAGTGTTGTATCTCTGCCAAACGCTGCCAGTTCTATTTCTACTTCATTAATGATGGCTTGAATATGAAATCTAGAAAAAAACGGGCGGCAGACCATTCCTTACTTACTCCCGTTCATTGTCAAGTGCTGGTTGTGTTTCATTCTGAACTTATCACTCTCTCCCACCTTTCAGTATAAATTTATTCCACTGAGTCCAGGAAAAATGATATAAATTTTCATTAAAGAAAACACCATATTATGACAGCACTAAATGAATCATCCGCAGTCTCTTTTTAAAGGCTTGATTTATTTTCTGCACTTGGGAGACATGTTGTAAAAATATTTCCACTAACAAGCATGAAATATTGCAATACATATTTTTATACATACTATATTTGGCGGTATAATATTTTTCATTTTTGTGTGTATCTGCACTAAAGTGTTTATCTATTGTGGGGCTTTCAGGTAATTTCTTAATCACATTTGCTTCCTTGATTAAAGAATAAACTCGAGAACAAATTGCNCCAAAGAGCATNAAAACCNTGTAGCTGAGGGCAATATTTTCCTGGTGACTCATANTCCCACCCTTCTGCAGGAGTTTTCTTCACCTGGTGACACAGTGCAATGTCATTGACAAGCAGGTTATTTCACTCAGCCTTGAGCAAACACAGGGGCTGAGCTGTGGATGCGCAGAGTGCTTTTTCCATCTGGAAGACACGGTTTGTATGTATATGTAAGCGGCGCTAAGGTGAATCTAAAAAGTAGCTCCTCTGTAAGAGCCAGGTTTGAAAACATATTGTGCCACCGAGTGACTTGAATACTCAAATCCCTGGCAGAGAGTTTCTGAGCTAACTCTGTTTGCAAGGAGATCAATGCTCCCCTCATTGACTTCCCTGAGTTGCAAAGCCAGGATTACACACATTGTGAAGCTGTATGCCCAGGGTCGTCCAATCTGATTTCCTTGTCAGCACTAAAAAGGCAGTGTTCGACTGTAAACTGGAGGTTAGGAAAGTCGAACTGCATCAAATTTATACTTCCACTGAGCCTGAATGCTAAACACAAGCACTGGAGCACATTCCTAGTGCCGTGGAAGGGCTGCACCGGATAAGACAGACTCTGTTTGTGTGAGGCATCTAAATAGATGCAGAGATGCCAAAGACGAATCAGAGATGCCTTGCATACATTTGTGGAACTCCCAAGACACTTCCAAATGAGTCAGAGCTTCGCTTGGCTGACTTTAAATGCAAAGCAAGGAGATGGTTCCTTGCCCAAATTCAGGGATTGACTCTGACCCTTANAGATTTGAAACTGTCTTAGTATTCATCATTGGAGAAAATGGGTAGTTGGAAGGCCATAAAAATCAAGAATCTGTCGACAAAAAAAGGGAAAAATAAATTCAAGGGTTTATTCTAGTGTAGAGAATTGAGGAGCCCTAAAGGTAGGTGGTTTTGATGTGCAGTTAGCCCAGGATCTTCTCTTCCAAGGGCTATCTTGTGATTCAGTTTGGCAGCTTCCACTCTTTCAGTAGTTCAGCCTTTGTATGCATNTGTATACGGGCATGCACGCTAGTGTGTGTCTCTTCATCTGTCTGTAGTGTTAGTGTGGTGGTTTGGGTGAGGACGACTCCCACGGGCTCATATATTTAAACATCTTGTTCCCAGTTGATGGACTGTTTGGGAAGGATTGAGACTCTTGGCCTTGTTGGAGGAGGTGTGTCATTGGGAGTGAGCTTTGAGGTATCAAAAGCCAGGCCAGGCTTTGTCTCGCTTGCTTTCTGCCTCCTGCCTGCAGCTTGAGGGTGTCAGCTCCTAGCTGCTCCAACACCATGCATGCTACCATGCTCCCTGCCATGATGATCATGAACCAACTTTCTGAAACTGTAAGTATACTCCTAATTGAATGTTTACTTTTATAAGTTGCCTCGGTCATGGTGTTACATCACAGCAACAGAACAGTGATGAAGGCAGGTAGAGAAGGATGGAAGGAAAGAATCTTATCCCTAAAGGTTTCCCCCTCCACTCCTATTGGAGGATGGAGATCATGTTGCATTATAACCAGGACTTCAGATTCATTCTTAAGAGGCTAGAAACNTATCCCAGTTGGGGAACATTTGCCAAGCAGGTCAGAGTCTCTGGGATCAATCTTGATCTGGTGCTGGGGAAAGATTTTGAAAGGATCATGTAAAGTAAGCCATCCATTTCCTACCAAGACTAGATAAATGACCTCATAGCTACAAGCCTTTCAAACACAATTTTCTCCAAATCCAGGCTAGTCATATTGCTCCTGTCACTATTAAGAATACAATTTTGTCTCCCTCTCAAGTATACTGGACTAGGGCATTGGCTTTCATTTTCCTTTCCCTAAACACTGTCCAGGATAATAAAATCTGAGATGCAACGAGAAGCCACTCTATACCAAAGACTCATGGGCAGACTTATACCCAGGCTAATCTGTTTCCAGGTCCCAAGCACACCATGTAAGTTAGTCTGCTGGATCTACGCTGGTAGTTAAGACATAAACATGTTGCCAAGTCGCCTACTAGGGGACCACTTTCCTTGTGTAAGATCAGCTGTGCTGAGACTCATTTCTCTGGGACTGAAGTAAAAAGAGCAGAGTCTAAACTTCTCTAAAGATCTCTCTCCTCTTTTGAGTCACTTCCATCAAAACTTTTAAAAATTAAGGAAATATCATTTCCNGCTATGAACATCAAGACCAATTCAGCCTTACTCAATACAGCGCCAAATACACCTCTGTTTTTCTTTTTCTCTTCCTAGACCAAGAGATGGAAGATGCACATATTCCTGGGCCTCCCTGGTAACTAAATGGTTAACTAACTCCCAGTTAATCATGATACAGCAAATGGAAGTATTTTTGGAAGCATTAGTTTATGTTAGATAAAGCAACTTTTCTCCCAAGCGAATGGATTCCAAGATGTTTGAAAATTAAACTGGAACTAATTTTTCTTGAGTGTAAAGCAATGGTGTCCTGACATGGACAGCTTTCCTCCTGGAACCTTCTCTCTAAGGATGTCTTACTTCGGAGGAAGTTTTGTTTTTATAACTTAGTGCCCTTGATTCAGTGATAGTCTAAGGAAACGTCCTGAAGTAATCTGATGAAGGGAAGTAGGAGGAGACACCCTTGTTTAACCTCCAGACTATGCTAATCAGGAGGGGATGGACTCACCCTGATGAATTATGGAGCTGCTGTTCCAGCCCAATGGGACTGTTTCCAGGGCATGGTTAAGCACTGATCCCAAGGGTGCTCCAGAGAGCCCGCAGTATCTGGTTTCAGGGCATCTGTCAATGGGAATCAGAGTTTGGAAGAAAACCACATTTTCTGTCCTTTCAAATAAGAAACATCCCTCTGTGCTACTTTTGCTCNGCTTGTTTTACCTAGGCAAACACAGAAGACCAATCTGGAAAAATAATTGTTAATAAAAAAGAACTACGATGTGAAGAGAAGTTCATTCTGTGGAAATATGCACTTTAGAGGGACCATTTTAACACAGTGAGGAAAAAAAATACGCATTTTTTTCTAAAGCCTGAATGTGCTAAGATATTATTATACACAACATAAAGTTAAGGCTGTCTGAACAAGGAAAATAGAAAGCATTGGCGGTCATTCAACCCTGAATACTTAGGACATGTCATTTCTTTTTACAGCCACCATATTCAGTAATAAAAGATCAAATGCTTCTGGTTACTGGACTGAAAAGAATCAAATTCTCCAAACTTTTAGCACTTCATGTTCCTTGAGTATTTGCTGTCAGCCATAGCTCATTGAGTCAGCAGATTCNCCAGGGTCTGTAAATTGCAGCCACAGCAAAGAGCTCCTGATATTTTCTTAAGATTTATTTTAAATGTATGTGTGTTCCTTGCCTGCATGCATGTGTGTGCACCATGTACATGCCTGATGCCCAGGAAGACCAGAAACCGATTTCAGATCCCTTAGAAATGGAGTTACAGAGTGATGGAAGCCATTATGTGGGTGCTGAGTATCGAACCTGGGACCTTTGTAAGAGGAGCAAGTGTTCTTAACCACTTAACCGTGGAGGCCCAAGCTCCTGATTTTTCATTATTGGTGGTGGTAGTGGCAGTTTGCTCAAAGTAGATGGCACCATACTGAAAAACAATTGTGATTGCTTAAACTCTTTCTTGTATATAGACATATTCAAAGGAACATACACTGTCATTATTCTGCCAATTTTTCTACAGTAACCTATTTAGTACTTCTGATATTGTTTAGATAGAGGGTGAAGGGCTCTCTAACAAGTCGAAGCAGGGCAAACATGGCACCAGCAGATTCTGCACTTTCTCCTTCCCTCCTCCTTGCTAAACCATTAGATTACATTCCTAAAGCTAGAGCCCCCAAGGTCCATCCCCTTAGTTGGCCACTGACTCATTCCTGAGACTGATCACCAAGGTCCAACTATCAAAACACCAACATTCAGCAATCAAAATTCATCATTTGAGCTGGACGATCAAAACACCAACATTCAGCAATCAAAATTCATCATTTGAGCTGGACGGTGGTGGCACACACCTTTAATCTCAGCACTTGGGAGGCAGAGGCAGATAGATCTCTGTGAGTTCGAAGCCAGCCTGGTCTACAGAGTGAGTTCCAGGACAGGCTCTAAAGCTACACAGAGAAACAGAGAAACCCTGTCTTGAAAAAAAAAATACATTATTTGGCTACACTAGCTAATCTGTCCAATCAGGACTTACCAACTTATCCTAACACAGATTTCTCTTTTTTTCTCCTTAAAAACACAGTCTTGAAAAACACCTGCTATGTGCCTTTGTCCAACACCCTCCCCCCACCCCCCACTTGTCCCTGCAGGTAATAAATCTCCTTTGTGCTGAGATTTGGTGTCTGGGTGTATTCTGTATTGACTCCAAGGAGCCCCCTTACAGANGGTTCATGGACTGGAAGATGGAAGATTGGTCCCCAGTGTGGTGATATAACAATGTGTTAAGACCTTTAAGATATGGGATCTAGTGGGACATCATTAGGTACTGGAAGTGTTACTTTGGAAGGGATTAATGTAGTTCTCATGGGACCCCAGTTATTGGTTGAGAATAAAGTTGTTGTAAAAGAGCAAACCCTACCCATTCCTGATTACTGGGTTTTTATACACATACATCTCTCTGTTACGTGAACTTCTGCCACAATGTTATCCTACATGAGTGTTGTGTATCCAAGGCAACCCTCACTAGAGCCAGATATTGGAAACACGGTCTAATGAACTAAGCAAACTTATTTTCTTTGGGTTTTATTCACCTTTGAGTATTTGAGAAGACAGACTGAACTTTCTTTGGCATCAGTGCTGGAGATGTGGTTACAACAGGGTACAGGATGAGGCTAGAAGAGAGGGAGCAAGTAGATGGAGTTAGAGAATTGAGCATTTGGGTAATGACAAGACACAGAGTTACAGTTTTTATTGGATTTTTCTTATTTTGCTTTAGACAAAAGTATAGTACTGTAGCCATTCCAGGCACTTTACACACAGCATGTGCAGACAGTTCTAAAACTTATCCCCATACTCAAGATGATCACAAAACCTACAGAACCAGGAAACAGAGTTGAACCTTGACCCCAGAGGATGTCATCTTGAAGTCTATCCACTGGCCTACTCTATTAACTATCTCCTACTCTTTCCTAAGGGGTNTTGAGTGGGGAGCTTCNAACAAAGCTGGAAAATGGTTGACCAAATGTGGTGTAGGAACTCACNCATTTAAAGTTCTCTTTACAATTTATTAGATAAAATAGAAATCTGGTGACTGGGGGAGATGGCTCAAGTGTAAGAGCACCTGCTGCCCAGACATGAGGACCTGAGTGTGAATTCCCAATACACAAATGAAAAAGGGTGGATGTGATCACAAGGATGTGTAACCCCAGCCCTGAGGGAGGGAAAGAGTCTGACAAAGCCTCAATCATCAAAACCAAGTGGGAAGGCTGAAGAGATGGCTCAGCAGTTAAGAGCGTGGATGACTCTGGCAGAGGACCCAGGTTCNGTTCCCAGCACCCCCACTGGGCATCTGTCAATTTCAGTTCCAGGCAAACTGATACCCTCTTCAGGCCTCCATAGGCACTTGCCCTCAGATGGGATATATAAACACATACTGAGGCTCACATAGACACATAAATAAGTATTTTTTAAAAGACCAAAATGGGTCTTGCATGGGCCTACGGGTGGAGGGGCTAAGAGGGCTAACCCTCACAGCTACAACCAATTATTTCCAATGCAGCAACTGAACTCTTCTGTAATGGAAGAACAGTCTGTTCAGCAAAGAGTACCGGACAATTAGATATGCATGTTCGAAAAATGAGCCTGAACCCTAACTCAATGCATAACACATATAAAAGTTATTTGAAGCAAACCAGAGAGCCAGCCAGGGTGGTACNTGCCTATAATCCCAACTACTCCAAAAGCCTCAGTGGAAGGAACACTTGAGCCCAGGAATTTGGGATGAGCCTAGGATGCAGGGGCATCTCATCCATATTAAAATCCGTAACAAAATACAAAAGAGAAAGAAAATCAAATGTAAGGCGAAAGTATGAAACAGTAGAAAGCATAGGTGTGACTTTTCTGATTCTGGATTAGTCAATGGTTTCATATATATACATATGTATATATATTCCATATATGTATATATATGAAACATATATCATATGTACATATATACATATTCGTATATACATATGTATATATGTGAAACATATATATTCATATGTGCATATATACACATACATATTCATATATACATATGTATATATATGAAACATATATCAGAGACAACAAAAGGAAAAGAAAAAATAGATAACACTGAACACCATCAAATTTTAAAAACTTGTATACAACACAGGCATGATATGTGTTAAGACCTCTAATCCCAGGACTCCAGAGGCAGAGGCAAGTGGTCCTCTGGGAGTTCAAGAGCAGTCTGATCTATAAACCAAGTTCTAGGGCAATAAGACCACACAGTGAAACCCTGCCTCGAAAACAAACAGAAAGGAAGAGGTGTAAAGATGATCACAGAATGGGAGAAAAATTTAAATCATATACCTGGAAGTGACATATCTAGAACGCATAAAGAACTCTTACAACTCAATAATAAATAGATAAATGACCTAACTTAAAACCCAGAAGAAGATTGGAACAGATACTTCTCCAGAGAAGAAATACAAATGCCCAATACANATGAGAAAAGATGTTNTGCATGCTTATTCAGCAGGGAAATGAAAACCAAGCCCACAGAAATATACCATCATTTTACTTCAGTAGGGTATTAGGGTTGCTAGAATTTTTAAAAATGTCGGCAGGGATATAGAGAAACTGGAACCCTTANCCTGTTACTGTGGGGGNAAAAAAGAAATGTGTATATTATCANGAGAGCTACCTCAGGGCCTCATNCATGGTAGACAAACAGTCTACNACTTAGTTATACCCCAGACTGGGAACACAAATCCTTAAAGCCATTGTGGAAAATGATCTTTTGGTTTCTCAAATGATAAAGAATAGGATGACTATATAAGCCAGAAATTGCACATCTATGTGTCTACCTATGGGAACTGAAAAGAATTNCCCACATGGTGACTTGTACATAAATGTTCATGGCAATATTATTCATAATATTTAAAAGGAAGGAAAACAATGCAAGGTCTATAAAGTGATGAATAAACAAAGTATGGCATAAGCTATTAGGGGATATTACTACATGACAAAATACCAATGCATACTACTTAGTATGATGAACCTATACTTAGATGAACCCTGAAACATAATAATAAATGGAAGGTGACAAAGGACCACACACTGTATTATTCCATTTACAGTAAATACGTAAATGGTGGTGATAAGTACAAAGATGAGTGTTGCCTAAGGCTGGAGAGAACACAAACAATGGGAGATGATGGTTAAGAAGAG
>LZPO01117057.1:41700-56326 GCA_001675575.1 Neotoma lepida
GTGTGTGTGTGTGTGTGTGTAAACTGTCTAACTATGTAGCCCAGGCCATCCTTCACCTCATGATAGTCTTGTGTTAGCCTCCTGGCAAGATTTCTCTTGTAGGCAATGACAGTGTTATTAAGTTAGATTGTGGCTATGGCTACACAATACTGTAAATATACTATAATTCATTGCATAGGGCATTTTAATTCTGTGAGTTCTGACATATGATTTACATCATAAGGTTTTTTTTTCTTTTTGTTTTTTTTCTTTTAAATAGCTATACATAGTTTCTGTTCTCATAGTGTTTATCTTCTAGAAGGGGTTCTAGTAGATCAGGGGGGGATGGGTGTTGTAAAGCAAACTACAGGCAAGCAGGTGGTAAGGAGAGACTACAGTGGGCTATTGCTCCATAAACATGGGCGGTGAGGGAGTTTCTAGGGAGCTGAACTGAATCCATCATATGGCATAGAGACTGTTATAAGGACTTCGGGTACTCTTCTTTTTGTTATTTTTCTTTTCTTTCTTCTTGGGTCAGGCTCTTGTATAGACCTGGATGATCTCCATCTCACTATGGAGCTGATGCCGGCTTTGAACCCCTGTGTCTGCCTCTCAAGTGCTGGGATTACAGGCACGAGACACCAGACCCCTCAGGTAGAACTTTATGTTTTATCTGAAGTGAGATGAGATGCTAGTTAGAGGTGCCGCAGCAAAACTTCACAGGCTATGATTTCTGTTCAGAAGGATCATAGCTCCGGCTGTGTCATGACTAAGTCTCAGGTGGGCAGGAGAGGAAGTGATGAGACTAATAAACACACTCATTCCAGAATCCAGACCAAAGAAACAGCCAAGGTGTCAGGATGAACTAGATCACTCAACACAACATACTTGTATTATATTTCATCAAAAATAAAAGTAAACAAAGAGGAAAAATGTTTGTTATTCTATTTTCTTTGAGACAGAAGCTCACTATGTAGGACTGACTGGCATGGAACTTTCTATGCAGACCAGACTGGACTCAAACTCACAGAAATCCTCCTGACTCTGCCTCCTGAGTCCTGGGATTAAAGATATGCACTACTACAATGGCATAATTNCAAAATTTGCATGTGTGTGTGTGCATGTGCAAGTGAGTATAGGTCTACAGCATCCAGAAGAGGATGTTGAATCTTCTGGAATTAGAATTACAGGCAGTTGTGAGCCATCATGTGGGTGCTGGAAACCAAACTGAGGTCTCTTGCAAGAGCAGTATGTGCTCTTAAGAGCTGGGCCATCTCTCTAGCCCCAGATTCTGACAACTTTCAACCTGATGATAAATCAGTTCTTTAACCTGTTTTCTGGTGCGTTCATCATTTTATTTATTTTCTTGAAGGGAGCAGGTGGCCATGTTAGGGATCCATTTCAGAGCCTTGTATATGCTAGGCTAGCATTCCATCTACCATCAACCTATACACCCAGCTCCATATTTCCTTTTTTGATTTAATCTTTTTTCAGTTCTTTTTTGATTTATTTTATGGCAAGCAGAGTAGGGTGCATGCATGCCACAACATGCATGATNCCTCCATTAGTCAACTTGAAGAAGTCAGTTCACCATGAGAATTCAAGAGATTGAACTCAGGTTGTCAACCGTGGTGGAAATCTCCTTTACCTGCGGAGACATCTCACCAGACAAATCTTTTCCTTTTAGCAGCCTTTTTTTTTTTCACAGCAAAACTGGGTAGAAAATACAGGGTTGCCATATTATCAACATCCCACCCAAATTAGCACACCTTTGTTATCACTGATGAGCTTAACGTACCAGAAGTCCACAGCCTCATCAGTTCATTCTTGATATTGAAGAGTCTATGTTTCTATTTTGGTCTGGGTAATTCTTCAGTATATATGACAGTGGACATCTATTTCATACACATATTCAAGCTCTCAATACAAGCATTATGGGATGCCATGTATTCAGATCTGGTGCCCGTTTTACTGTATGTGTTCTGTTTTGTTTTCTTGTTGCTGAGTTCTAAGCAGTCTTTGCAGGTTTGTGGTTATAAGTGCATTTGCAATGTCCTTTATCAGAGGATCTGTCTTTTGTAAACACGGCATTTCAATCTGTGTTTCCTCTTCTTATTCTCTTTATTCCTCCTCATTTTCTAAAGCTTGAGGTATTAGTTCACTGACGTGACATATGAATGGGAGAATTTAAATATTTCGCTATAAAATGTACTTTATCCTCTACATATTAATTGAAGCCATGCTAGTCCCAGTCACCATCTGGTCCCTCAAATTTAATTCCTTCTAAGTACCGAGAGTGATTTTACACTCACCTCTTTACAAGTCTGGGTAACTAGATTTCTCTTGAAAAATAGGCCTGTTATTCACCACCCTCTGAACCTTGAATGCATGATGCAAACACTAAAGAAATGTCCTCACTTTTTCCCAATGTATATGTTCCTTTTTAATGTCCTTCTCTTGATCCAGTTTCCCATTTACTCCAGCAGTTTCCCCATTCCCTGCAGAACTATAAAATAAAATGTGTACCTTAATTTCACAACCGAGGTGGAAAAAGAATTGGATGCAGATGCTTTCACATCAAATACAGTGCCAGTGCCAACAGCAAAGCGAATTCATTTGCTCCTTCGTATAATCATTTTCTAGTATTAGCATCTTATGTGCTAAGAAGCGAGTCATGGAGGTTGATGAAAAGGAAGCTTGCAGGGGGAAATTTATTTAGACTTTCAAATAGCTTGAAAAGTTGAAGCCTACGTTTGAGGCTCAGTGGGACGCTCTGCTCGCCAGGTGTGTCTGCTGAAGTGNTGAGACACATGGAATTACAAGGTCTCCAGCGTCTTCAAGGTGTTCAAGGAAATCAAAGAACTAAGGAAACCATTATTGTCCAGGAAACAATATTGTCTTTGAAAGCCTCATCACTGAAGACAGGTCCCTGAAGCAGATGAAAAGGCCAACGACTAGGCACAGGTGGTGAAATCCAGATGTTTCACCTGTTCAGCATGAGCCAGAGGATACTGTGTACATGAAAATGACGAAAGACAGCCTGCTAAGAGTTTGCATTTCGGGTTCTAAGAATAATGTTCTCATCCAACACACATTTATACATGCTCTACCCTGGGCGAATCAGTTCACATATCAAGAAAAACACTCAGATAGAGACATCATAGATAAGAACAGCTACATGCAGAAAAAGAGCAAAAGTATTTGTATGAGTTCTTTGAAGGACAGAGCCCTCCTCAACTAGTAGGTGTGGCCATCCAGGCCTTTTGGAAGTGAAGATGCTGATGAGTGGGCATATGTTGTTCNTTGTTTTTTTACCCTTAACTCTTTTGAGGGGCCCACCACCCAGCTCCCAAATAAATCACACATGGAGGCTTATTCTTAATTATAAATGTCCAGTCTTAGCTTGGCTTGTTGCTAGCCAGCTTTACTTAACTTAAATTATCCCATCTAGTTTTTGTCTCTGGGCTTTTCCTTTTCTGTTCCTGTATACTTTTCATTATTTCTTACTCTGTGGCTCTCTGTGTAGCTTGGTGGCTGGCCCCTGATGTCCTCCTCCTTCTCTGGCTACTCCTTCTTCCCAGATTTCTCCTTCTATTTATTCTTTGTCTGCCTGCCAGCCCTGCCTATCCTTGCTACTACCTTGCTATTGGCTGTTCACTTTCTATTAGACCATTGGGTGTTTTAGACAGGCACAGTAACACGGCTTCACAAAGTTAAACAAATGCAACATAAACAAAAGTAACACGCCTTAAAATAATATTCCCCAACAGACACAGGTGGACAGGATGGTTAGAGCGGAAGCACACCTGAGGGAAGATATGGGTGTCAATGTCCATGTCCTCTGGTGCTGTGTGAGGACAGATTAGCTGGGGTTCAGACATATAGCAAAATGTGAGGGAATGTGGACAAACACAAAGGCTCTGAGCATCAAGACCAATGGTATATGCTGCCTACTGTTGTATAAAAAGTTACCCACAGACTAACAGCTTCAGACAACAATCGACATTTCATAGTGGTCCCTGACGGTCCGCCATCCTGGTGCAGTTTTGTTGGGTTTCCGGTTTCTCATAAGACTGCAACCAAGGTTTCCTGAGTCCTGTCTGTGGGAGTCTAAGATGTGTCTGTGACTGAGTATCCACTTCTAAACTCAAGGGACTGTCAGTCAAAGACCTCAGTGCACTTCCATTTGGGCCTCTTCATGGCAGGTGACTTCACCTGCAGCTGAGGTGAGGGATAGGAGGAGAGAGAGAGAAGCTGTCTTGTTTTTATACTGTGCTGGCAACAGTATATCATTGCTTCTGCCATATTCTGGTCTCAGAGACCAATCCTCTCACACTGTGGAGACATACAAGGGAGTTGAGGACATTTGGGCCATCTTGGGGTCTATAACAACTATCACTTTAGATGTGTGCACATGAGACCCATGTGTCTCTGAGTGGGTAGTTCATGTTATAATTTGCATCTAGTCTTTGAGCAATAGAGTAAAGGAACAAGTCAAGAAAGTCNTGTGCCTCACGAGATAGACTTAGTGGCATTCAAACATGCNTTTGATGAATGGCAGGAAGAAGATGCATCAGGGCNAACAGCTGGAAAACCAGCCTTGGTGTTCATGAGAACTAGGACAGCCTTAGCTGGCAGAATGGGGACAGTGGGGTGGAAGAGAAAAACCAGAAACTCGAAACAGCCCAAAAGCTGGGGCAACAGAACCTACCACCCATCTCCAGACTAGTTAAAGTAGANATCTGATATTTCCCTTCTTTCAACAAACATTGTAGTATCTCCTCCGTGTCAGGCACTTTGCCAGAGATCAGGCATAAGAACTGCAAAAGCTTTCATTTGGGGGAAAGACAAGTAAACAGAAGTCGACACTGTAGGCAAGAAGAAGTATGTTCTTGGAGAACCAAAAACAAGTGTTTACTCTGGACGAGGAACCCAAAGGGGAGTCGCCATTTTGGCAGGTGGGCTTTAACACGGNGAAATGGCTCTTGGACTGAGTCAGGAGAGAAATGAGCTGTGAGAGCTTCACAAGCACAGACAACATCTTGCTCAGAAACGCAGAGCTCACCAGGGAGGATGTGATTTTCCAGGGAGCGTATGTTATGGGGAAGAAAGGAGAAGGAGCAGAGCGGTGAAAGATATTAACTGGTAGGCAGTTGAAGGAAAAGTAATTGAGACGAAGAAGACAGAGATTTGNAGAGACAGGAAAAGTGACGGGGTAAGGGAGACATTGGTGCTGAGCACCAAAGACTTAAGCCAGGGGTTACACACAAGCTGAAATGTGTCAGAAAAGGAAATTAAGATAAGCATGAGGTGTCCGCCAGGTTTAGCCACGGTGCTACATTGGCAAAAACAGATGCAGTCCCTCGCCTGGAAAGTTGCAAACGAACAGAAGGCAAGAGAGTGCAGACATTCATCAACAAACGNTGACAATGACAGGAAGGAAACAGAAGGGGCTGGAGCTGGAGAGGATGTGGGCCTGCTGGAAACTGCAGATACAGCAGAATGGAGTGTAAGTGGCAATGTCTCTCCGAGATAAGAAATGGGCTTGGAATCTCACGTGGGAGACGGGCTCACATGTGCAAAGAGGAGAGAAGGGGAACCGAGCAAAAAAAAGTTCCTAATATAGTAAGGGAGCTGGTTTGTGAAGGAGTTGCTGAGACAGTGTGCAAAAGAGGGAGTTGGAAGCTNGTTGTACCAGTGCACGTCTGTAATCCTGTTCTTGAGGGGTCAAAGCAGGAAGACCGAGTTTGAGACCAACCTGGGCTACAACATGAGAGCCTCTGTCATAATAAATGAATCACATGCTCCAGATATCTCCTGTGTAGTAATGAAGAAGAAAGNAGTTAAGGTCATCAAGGAAAGGGGACTAGAGAACAGAACTGGGGGGACATTTGACTTCCTGATTCTATTATGACACCAATTTATGGTGACTTTGTAATTGGACTGATTCAGTAAAAGTTGACTGAATGTTTCCTATGACCCAGGCAATGTTGGTGCTGAAGGCTAAGGACTAACATAGGATTCTAATAATCAAGCTGCTAACAGTCTTAGGCACATGTTTAAGGTAGACAGTTCCACGCAGAATGAAGCAAGAACCTGACACTAGAAGTGTGTCTGTTCCTCTTCTCTTGCCATGATAAAACACCAACACTTAGACAACTTTTAAAAGAAAGCATTTAATTTGGCTTACGGTTGCAGAGGGTTGGAGTCCGTGACAGTGAGGCAAAAATGACAGCAGGAGGCTAGAGCAGCAGCTCAGAGCTCACACTTCTCATTACAGATGGTTGTGAGCCACCATGTGGTTACTGGGAATTGAACTCAGGACCTCTGGAAGAACAGTCAGTGTTCTTAACCTCTGAGCCACCTTTCCAGCCCCAGAATTCACACTTCTATCCACAAGCAGGAGGCAGAGAGTACAGCGGGAATGACTCAAAGCCAGCTCCAGGTGACACACCTCCTCCCACAAGGTGACACCTCCTAATCCTTTCCTAGATGGGTCCACCAACTGGGGACCCAGTATTCAAACACATTAGCCTCTGAGGGTTGTTCTCGTTCAAACCACCACACTAGGCAAAGGAGAGATCGGAGCAACAGGGCCAGCTCTGTTGAGACAGTAGAGTTCAATTTGTTCAAACATTGAACACTTGTGTCCTGCCACTACCCCAGCTGCTGGTAAGTCATCTCTCCTCACTTTGGCCTCCACTGCTTCTGCTCCNTTTTCTAGGTCTATTTCTACTGCCTGATCTCTACTTCCACCACCTACAGATTGAAAATANTGGGTGGGGGGAAATTATCTGNACTAAGCAAGCATAGTATTTTCTTGCTCATCATTCCTCAAACAGTACTGTGTAATCACCATTCACTTAGCATTTACATGGCATATCATATTTTAAGTGGTTATAGATGTCTTACAAAAGGTATGTACACGTTTATATAAATACAATACCATTTTATACAAAGCCTTTTGATATTCTCTGATTTCGGTATCAGCATGGGTTCTTGGAACGAATCCCTTACAGATATTGGGGATGATCAGATAAATCAACTCTCTACTACAACTAACATGTTTCCTCTATGAACGTGAGTCTGTGAAAAGTACTAACTACTTAATATTTAAGCAGTTGGTCGAAGGCGCCATTTTTCTATGAATTGAGACAATGATAGCACTGTTTCAAGAACCAGCCATTATGAAGTCACAGTTTTATTCCTAGTGGGTAATCTGGCTTCATGGAAGCCATAGAAATAAAAGTATGGAATACAGCATACTCCGTTGAATCTCTTTTCTCAGCACCAGCACTCTTTACCCTCACCTGCTAGAAAGCCAAAGAGCCAGCAAACCCACAGGCCAGAACCCACACCTGCCATCCACTTCTGCCCTTGGAAGCCAGTCAGATGGTTGTTGAGACAATGCCCGCCATTTGAAAATATTAAGTAGGTCAAGTCGTCCTGTGAAATCCAGGCTGCCAACTGCTTTATTAGTAAGAAGATCATTTATTTCAATTATTTATGCATTCGACATCTGTTTCTTGCGTTGGAGACAGTTTGATGGAGATTTTGAGTCTTTCCATAATGAATGAATCAGAGACACTTGCCTCTGGGGACCCACAGGCTACAGGAAAGAAAGACACAAAGGGAGCATAGCCTGTGTCACACGCAGCACCAATTCTGCAATGTCAGAGCTCCAACAGCCCACCCATGCTTTCTGGATTCCCTGTTGGTAGTGAAGTTCAGAAGTGGAAAGGAAAAGAAAAATCTATTTCTAGACCTGCATTTAGATACTCTGCTGGTCTATGACAGTATGTATAGTTTAGGTTCTACCCAGATCATGCTTTAAGAGTTTGAAGTGTTGTACACTTGCACATATGGACACACACACACACACACACTCACACACACTTGTGTCCAGAAAAAAAGATAGTTAAGATGTAACTGGAATCACTGAAAGTCATCATCCATTGATACACTGATACAGTCAAACAAAACTACCACAATATACAGGAAGCAAGCAGAAATATCATCATCCTCTGATGGGCAGAGGCCAGGGACAAGTCAATGTCACTCTACAGATAGCTTGGGCTACACATTGGAGATGAGGCTAAGGAGTGCAGGCAGCTGAACTGGCACCAGTCAGAGCTGTGGCAGAGCANTAAATCAGCAGAGACCTTGGCAGCGGAGATGGTTTCCAGGAAGAGAACACCCACTTGCACAAAGCTGCAAAGAAAGATCCAGGCAAAGTCTACAGGTAGCTTCAGCTAACCAGTACGACCAGGGTAGTCAGGGAGCATGCTAGTAAAGGATGTAAATAACGCGATGGGGGTAGAAAGCACACACAGCATGGCTTTGTGGATGAGCAGAATAGGAAATACAGCCAGAATCGGAACCTGTTCCTTTATGATGGCGGAATCATTGTCATCACCCAGTTAGTATCCTTCATAGGCATTCCCAAAGCTAACCAAGTTCACACTGCTGTAACACAGGCTTTGGGACTGCCCACTGTCTTGCATATGTCTCCTGCCCAGACTAAAATCTCATAGAAATACCAATTCTTGCTCTGTTTTCATTACTTAGTATAGTACTTAGCATATGGGTGCTGTTACGTGTTTGCTAAATTAGACAAAGACTCAATGGCTTGTTGGGTTTTTTTGGTATGTAGGCTAGAGTTGTAAACAGCAGAACATTAAGTCAGGAAGACTCTCGTGAATATTTATTACTTATCTTGCGTCTTCAGTCTCTTCCCTTTTCCTCTGAGGAATTCTCAGGGTCCTTTCACTTTTGAGTCAGAGGCAGGAGCAAGAGAAAGTGAAGCTTATGTGTCATGAAAGGAAAAGGGGGGGTTACTTAGCGGAAGGAAAGGTACTAGCAACAGGGGGATAGGGGATGAAGGAGCGTAGTGAGGGGAGTCAAATAAGAACAAAGTATGATGATACACGTGTGAAAATATCAAGTGAAACCATTTAAGGGCAGTGTAAACTACTTTCCCAACATTCCTTGCGGTAGGGCATGGGCAGTGACCAAAAATATCCATCCCTTGATTTTTAATAGGAAGCCTCTGATGCAAGAAGCAAGGGCAGAAGGCATCCCCTGAGCTGTGTGTGGTACAGGTAGCAGTTACAGAACTGAGAACCATGCCTGCTGCAGAAGGCGGTAGCCATGGCAATGGCTAGCCTATCTATGGCAGGAGCAGGGCAGTCCTTATCCAACCAGTGGGGTGGCCTGCATTTGAGTACCAGTTCTATTGACAAGCTTCCAAGCCTGTTTCTGCTGCCCTCCTGGCAAGTTTATGATTTGAATAATATCATTTTCTCAAATCCATTTTTCCTTTAAACCAACAAGAGGTTTTATTGTTGTTATTATTATTTGTTTTGTTTTGCATTTTGTAATTTGCAACCGGAAACCCAGACTCTCTGTGGCTAAATCCTAGTGGACCAGATTAGAGCTTTCAAATATTATCTACAGGCAGCAGGAAGCCATTAGTGGTTTCTAAAGGGATTGTGACAACCTCAGAAGTGACAGAGACTAAGCTGGTAAAGGCATGCGGCTCCAACTGGAGGAAGATGGTTCCAGAAGCAGACAGGGCAGGGAGGCAGCTTTCGTACCTATACAGGTGGGAAGTAATATAGGAAAGTGGGGTGGGTAGCGACAGGAGATTGGTAACTCCTGGGGTGGGAGGTATGCAGAAACACCTCTCTGGGCTATCTGTTTCTCATTTCTCGTTGTCTTTGCACTTTTTTTTTTAAGTGTAAGTAATTTATCAAAANTTGTACACACAAAACTTGTATACACACATTAGCCTCAGCCTGATGGTGGTCTGGGTCACTGGTGTCACCATCCTCCTCCTCCACATCTTGTTCCATTGGAAAGTTTTATCCTCATTTCTTTGTAAATGGTTTCTTAAGGGGAAAGGTCCGGAATACAATGGCTAGCTGCTGTTCCTATAATCACAGGGTGGGTGGTAGTTGGCTATAGAGGTAAGTTTCTCATACATGATGGAATTTACCCTTAAAGAGACTNCAGAGAAGTGAAACTCTCTTCTGTCCTCTTCTANTCAGTGACTGAAGACTGTGGATTCAATTGATAAGTGTCAGATTAGCTGACAAAAAGGGTGATTTCCTCAGCACATGGAGGAGGTAGTGTGAGGGAAAAGTGGAAAACTCCAAGGAGGCTCCTATACCTTGTTAACAAAGAGCAATAAAATGTGGAGAAAGGACAGGAAGGGGAGTGGACTGGGCTTCTGTGAGGGCTAAGTTGCAGGAGGGTGACGAGGACACATGTGGTAAACAAGTTGCTTAATAAGCCTTGTTATAGAGAATTGCATCCTTGTAAGTGGTGTGTTAGCTTCTGAGTCATTCCTCCTTCATAGCATGGGAGGGCACTTTTAGAAGTGAACACTCCTTGTACAAATCAGACTCCCTTTAATAAAAGGGGAATCTATGGCCCACTTTTATGCAAACCAAGAATTCCTGTGTTTGCTTCAATTTATTAAGCACCTGTAGTTCAAAAGAGTCTTTGTTTAGAGAGACATATCTCAAAGTAGTGGATCTGACCCCCTTCAGCTGCCATGACAACATACAATGACTGGCTTTCACAAAGCTGGCCCAGTCATGCGCGAAGTATTTGTTACCAGTGTGTGAAATGTATAGGAGAGCCAGGTGGACGTGGATGAGAGACTGTAGTGACAGCAGATCTTCTATGTAGATCTCAGGGAGTACAACAGACAGATGGCAACTTCGTGTGCTATGCACATCTTATGGTTGCACGCCAAGTGTCCTCCGCTGAACTCCAAGAACATGACCCGATTCTTTAGTTATACTAGAATCTGATTATATGGGATGGTGCTGAAAACAAGGAGGCTGCCCACTGAAAGTAAGAAGTCTTTCGTCTTGCAGTTGTTCCAGNGAAATAGGAATGGATTTATACCAAAATCGTAACAATATTCTAAACAATACAAGTCACCCTTTTTTGGGCTCATGAATACCGATGTTGCGTGTGTATACATCTGTCTTAGATGATAACAGACTAACACCCAGAAATGTGCTCTTACCATACNCCACACGTGTTATTTAGCAAAATTATAGAAAAAAGTCCTCTCTGCCACAAATGAGACATGTCATGAACGTATCAGCTAGCTGGGTGTTACTCACAGGCTTCTGACTTGGCAGTTGGCTGAAGAAAACCACTTACTGAAGCAATTCCTCACTATTAGATTTGGCTTGTTGCTCCTGGCTCCAGCACATAACTGCCTTCAAAAGCAGGTGACAAAATGATCGCCATAAAGGTTCAAGCACGAGGCTTTATTTCAGGTCATTTGTAACTTCAGATTTCTGTTTTTTAAAAAAACATTTAGCAAAGTTAATAGACTTGCTTGCTTTCCTCAATCTACCTGACTAGGGTGTCTCTCAGAAGGAAAACATTAGTAATACAAGGGCTGCAGAGCCACACTGCTGGGCTACAAATTATGTCTTTGTAGTTTCCCACTGTTTGACTGTAGGCAAATTCTGTAAGCTTTCCCACATCTTAGTTACTCACCAGTAAATCTCAGTCCTTCTGAGGAGTGGATGCATAAAACATGTAAAATGAAGTCTAGTTTATATAAATGTTTGCTAACATTATTAAGATTTACTTGCACTAAAATAAATAAATAAATAAATAAATAAATAAATAAATAAATAATAAAATCTAAGGACAAATTCAGTTCCCACTACCCATTACAGGTAACTCAAAACTGTCTGCAATTCCAGCTCCAGGACCTCAGCAGACATCAGCACTCACATGCNTATATCACACACAGACACAGACACATGATTAAAAATAAAACAACTCTTTTAAAAAGAAAAAGAAAATCTGACCATAGTGGTACACATCGTAANCATGGCACTCAGGCACACAGGAGGTGAAGGCAGAACTATCAGGAGTTCAAGACCAGCCTCAGCTTTGGCCACATGGTAAGTGTGACTTACCATGGCCTGGACTATGTGAGAACCTATGTCCCTGAAAAGAAAGGAAAAGAGGAAATGAGGGGGGGAGGGAGGGAGGGAGGGAGTGAAGGAAGTAAGAAAAGATGAGATAATTTGGTTGAACTAACAGCATTCTTACAAATTACGTAGGCCCTACCTACTTTACAATGTGTGGAAGGGAGAAAACAATTCCAAGTTATCAACAATTGGAAAAGATCAAGATTACTGGCTATCAACCCCCCCATGCTAATACCGCTTCTCTCCCTTCTACATTATTACACTTCTTGGAAAAGTGCCTAGTAAGGAACACACTTTGTTTGCAGGCGTCTCCTACAAGATGTGGGGAGAAAAGGCAGTCTCGTTGGTGTCCATTCTTTCAGAGAGATTTCCTGGGTTTTGTTTTCCTCAATAGGGACTGTGAAATTGTGTCTGATATGATTTTTCCTTCTAATCTGAGTCAATTTCATTTGAAATTGCAATCATGATAAGTTTGGGATGTCTCTTTGCCCATCTTCCTTTCAAGTAGCTATGAATTCTTAGAAGATGTCCATAAAGCTTCTAGTTTGTCCTCAAGATCCTTCCCAAGGGGCNCTTCCCTGCCCCAGAAACAGGCTGTCAAGGGAGACATTTTGCTGATNACTCCACTAGTGTGCTCTGCACAGAAATGGCCACCATATCCCAGGGTTTAGCTACTCTAAATAGGAGGAATTGGGAGGACTAGGCAGCATTCTTGCAGGATGAATAGGTCACATAATTTTGTGTAGCACACACACAAGATGAGAAAGAAACAGGAGGGTGGAGAGGAGGGAGAGAGAGGGGGAGAGAGAGAGAGAGAGAGAGAAAGGGTGGTGGTTGGGAGGGAGACAGAAGTAAGCTATGGTGAAGGCAGCCTAAAGGTCAAAATTGTAATATTAAATAAATCTTACAAGATTTTATAAACCCTAATTTATTGTCTATGTGCAACTGACATTTTAGCTCTTGGTTTAATACCAGACACTTCAAAGTATTCTTGTAGAAGAATGGTTGATAACCCTCTTACACAGTATAATTGGAATTCTGCATGTTAGAACATTTGGTTTCTGAAAGATTTTTGTAAATGTTAATAGCTGTCTTTTAAAATGGTGTAAGTGTGAAATGCTATGAAAAGCAAAGGTTTAAATGTCACTCTGTCTATAATTTTCATATTGTAAAAACTTAGTTTTTCAAAATGGAAAAACCTAAAAGCTTGCTGCAGGCGGGAAGATACCAGTGCATTCATTCTTCCTTCTTGAAATGGATATGACATTTGAGTAAGTGAGGCAAATTTAAAATTNAAAGTAATCTGTTTTTTCTAAAATTTACTAGTGAACATTGATCCCCAACTGAGAAGAAACTGTATTTCCTGAATTCTCTGCCATGGTCAGCTGGCCTTGGTCCTGGNAACCTGATCAGGGCTGTGTGGGACCAAAACACATAGGGAAAAGCTGAGGTGGGCTATGCCCTCTCTGCTGTACCAGCTCCTCATTAACCCAGAACCTCCTCACATTTATTATCTTCAGCACAGAAAAGAGTTGCACAGTATTGTTGAAGAGCTCTACAGAACAGTGGTTCTCAACCTGTGGGTCATAACTCCTTTTGGGGGGGTCAAATGACCTTTCACAGGGGTTGTATATCAGATAGCCTATAAATCAGATATTTACATTATAATTCATAACAGTAGCAAAATTGCAGCTATGAAGTAGCAACAAAGTAATTGGGCTCACCACAACATGAGAAACTGTGTTAAAGGGTNGCATCCTTAGGAAGGTTGAGAACCACTGTTGGAGAGGAATAGTCTCCGGTGCAGTCATCGGGAAGGCGGAAGCTGTGGTTGCTGGTGTTTGCACACACTGTCAACATTCACACTCAGACCAGAGGAAGGCTTGCCAATTTCATTTGAGCCTCACCTAAGGAAGGCTTTGCCATTCCCATGAGTCTGAAGCATCGGGGTCCTTGACACAACTTTGCCCATGTCAAACAGTACACATTCACTGCTCCCCCAGTTCTCTGCTTCTTACCACTTCACACAAGATTAGGAGTCAATATCTATCTTTTCAAAAATGTACCTGATGCACTAGTCAATGGTCAAGAGTAAGAGACTGAGTTTTCATCCTAAATAGGATCAAAGCTCAGAAAACGTTGCAGAAGAAGAGGCAGAAAGAATATAAGAGCCAAAAGATGGGCAGAAGTACTGGGAAATGCTGGCCTCTGGACATGACATGGCTAATGTAACCATGANCTCATAGCAGCTATGGTTACCTGCACAAGCCTTGTGTAAAATCAAGCCAGCCCAAATCCAGCATACACATAGTAGATGATTCCCAGGCCCCACCCAACACTGAAGAGCTCTTGGTAGTAGATAGTTGCTGGGGACGGGAGAATTATTCTTCATGGAAGATGTGGCCACTGGCATGTTCTCTTTACTCCAGTGCATGGTCCCACATCCATGCACATATGGGCATCACTGACTTGGACTTAGTGAAGTGTGTGTGTGTGTGTGTGTGTGTGTGTGTGTAGATTTATATATTGTAGTGTAATATGTATCAGAGTGGAATATATATATAATAAATATATATATAAAATGATATATATCATTAAGTTGAGAGGGTGATATATTGGGGTAACATGGGGGAGTTGAAAGGAGAAAATAGAAATAGATAAGATTATATTTCAAT
>LZPO01117057.1:78828-96026 GCA_001675575.1 Neotoma lepida
CACAGCGACCATTCAGCTTTTTATTAAACCAATTCGAGTGACACATCTTCACAGTGTATAAAAAGATTATTCCACAACACGTGGAAATCAGACAAAGTCCTTCCTGCCTCTCATATCAACAACCAGGACAACCATCCTGGAATTAGCACTTTGCTGTCAGTCTTGTTGATGTTTAGGGCAGAGCCACAAGCTCTTCTAGGAATACACAGTTCTGTTCTGCAGAGCTGACAACAGTAAAATGTTGGCTTAATACAAGATTTGACTTTCAGATACATCATAAGTTTTAAACTTCTGTCAAAACACTTGATTGGATCTTAACTTATAATACCAAATTGTGAAAATCTAAACTTAAACATTGGTTTAAGAAGAAATTTCTCAAAGTACTATTAATCATTAGAACATTTCCAGAGACTGGAGAGATACCTCAAAGGTTAAGAATACTGCTCTTTCAGAGGACCCAAATTTGATTCCCAGCACCCACATAGCAGCTCACAACTATCTGTAACCCCAGCTCCAGGNATCTGATGCCCTTTTCTGGCCTCCACAGGCACCAGGCACACATACATGGCACACAGACATACATATACATGCAGACAAAACACTCATATGCATAAATAATTTTTAATTAAAAAAGGAAAATTTTCTAAAAGTACTCTATTCCCTCCAAAATAAAAATGTTAACTTATTAATATTTACANTGATTCTCACAGTAAGCCCAGACAAAAAATACCCAGTTTTTAAGATAAATAGAAATACTGGTTCAATAGTTTTTATTGCTTTTCTGTATGAAAATGAATCACCCATGTCTATAAATTGATAGGTCAAGGCAGCATATCATAACTAATAACTCTGCCAGCAGAACATAGTTTTAAGATTGGAAGCTTAGACTCCAGCTTTCAGTCTCAGACTCTTAACTGCTAATTTTCCACTGGAAACACCAGGATCCACCATTCTTGCTTTGGGTCTTTGTTAATGGGCATCTTAAGTGTCTTTGTCCAAAACACAATTAGAGCAAGCATCTAGCGCTAGCAAGATCCTGTGTTCTTAAACTCTCATATCATCAGTCCTTGGAAGTAAGTGAATACATTATTGATCTTTTCTCCTTTATCAAGTAGATTGAGAAATCTGAAATGTGAAACTACTTAATGGAGCAAGTGTGCGTTTGAACTTTAGCTTATTTCATATGCTAAAAGCATCACTTCCATGAAAACCTGTTACAAAGAATATGAAAAATAGTTGCTTTCTAGAATACAGCAATGATATGAACACTCTTCAAACNTTCAGGGAAAAGAGATTTTTCCCATGTACAAAAACAAATCAAAATAGCACAATGGTAAAATAAACACAGCATACAATTCACCATCTCTGCTGGTAAGCCTTGGTTGTCGAGTTGATGGAGTTTGGAACCACCTAGGAGATACACCTCTGGGCATGTATACAACCNTGTTTCCATGGTGGCTTAACCAAGGAGGGAAAACCCACACTGTAAGTCGATGGGGTGGAGTCTTAGGCTGAATAAAAAGGAGAAAAGAAATTGCTTGCTGAGCACTGACATTTATCACTCTGGTGATATGAGTGATATCCATATGTCCATGTGATATCCATCCTAGTCCAAGCAGGTATGAGCAAGCAACTATATACATCTGCCTGCATGCCTTCCCTGCCATGATGCTCTGTATCTTCAAAATGGGAACCCAAGCAAACCTTTCTCTAAATCACTTTTGTACGNTGTTTTTATTGCAGCAATGAGCAAAATAGCANACATCCTCTTAACTATTANACATCATCACCATCGCCTATCTCTAAACCTCTAGAATGTTTTCATCTTCCCCAGTTGCTAAATAATGACTTCCCATCCATCTCCCTCTTTTCCCAGGATACATTTTTACTTCCTGTCTCTATGACTTTGACTAGACTGTAAGTGGAATGATAGGGCTGATATTTATCCTTTCATGATAGATTTATTGAACTTAATTTGCCTTCAAGGTTCACCTGTGTTATGGTATATGTTCCTTTAAAAGCTGAACATCCCACTGTATGTACCATGACACTTTGTTTATCCACTGTTTACCTGTAGGCACTTGTGAACATCCCACTGTGTGTACCCATGACACTTTGTTTATTCACTGTTTACCTGTAGGTACTTGAGTGGCTTCTCTTTTNGACTCTTGGAAATCATGTCCCTCTGAGCAAGTGCGTACAAATACCTCTTGGAATCCTTGTTTTCAACATCTCTGTTTCCAGAGAGAGAGCAAGAGAGCAGGAAAGAGAGGTTACATGGGTCTCTAAATTATGCAGTAGACATCAACTTCCCCCCACATTTGTTGATTTATTTTACCCGGTTTGGAAGACTACTTGGTTCAAATAAATTGGTAATTACAAACTTTCCTCTCTCTCTTTTTTTTTTTCTGTTAAGAAAACAGATTTTATTTAAGTCTGTGGTTCTGTAATATTACCAAGCTAACCTCCTGTTCAGGCACCAAAGCCAGTTCTCTGTACCTCCAGAGCCTGGAGAAGCATCCTGGCTCTACAGCAAGCCTGGAGCAGCAAAACAGAGTGTGCAACTACCTTTCTTCAGGATGGAAGTTAATGGCAAACTCCTCTTGCCCTCTACATTCTGTGAGGCCCCACAGGANGTATGGAGAAATCATTCTGATTGCAGCTGTTAACCAGGTGCCAACAACGACGTTTCTGATGTAATGCGTGACAAGACTCCCACCCCTTTCTGCTCCATTCCATTCCTGCAAAATGTCCATAGAGAGCCTGCATGCTCAACCTTTAAGCCATGGCCTGGGGGTATGTATCGGTAACAAAGGAGTCCAGTGGCAGGGTCCGTGCACATTCTGTAAGACAACGATGGTGCTGGCTGTGTTAAGTGGCCCCCAGCAAGCATTGGGAGTCTGTTAAGTGATGACTGCCATCCTGTACTGTGCGCTCATGACCCTGACAGCCTCTACCAAGGTTTACCCTACTACCTCTGCTGATGATAGAACCCACATACGGCGTCTAATTCTGAACCTTTTTTTCGGGCTCCAGGCCCTTGCAGCTCGGCTAATGCATTCAGGCACTCATTCCACAGTCTGATGGATTTCCCAACCAAGCGCTGCCCTTTCTTATCACACTCTCCCAGGCCTCCTTCCTGCTTCCATGTCCAGCTGCCCAGCATGGCACCAACACTAACACCGGTTAAGGTTTGGGCTTCAAAAGCTCTCTTTTTACAACCTGACCCGAGGAGACTGGCTGGGGCGCGTGTGGCTTGGCTGCTGTCTATTGGACAACCTTCCCCATCTTCTGAAACCCCAGAAGACTGGAGACTGTTCAAACCCTCGCACTACTCTCCTCCCAGTCTGTTCTGTAATAATTCGAGGCTGAAGCCATGTCTCTTGCCCTGAATCACAGGATGTCAGCCACAGAGCCAGGAACCGGAGCCAGCTCTCAGGTTTCCCATGGTCCTATTCTACCCACTCAACTAGAATGCCAAAAAGAAAAAAAGACTCAAGACATTTCATCAACCTGTCTCTTGTGTCAAATTGCGTTATTCTCAAATTGTGTAAGACTTATGTAAACACTCTCGCTTCGCACACGGGGTTCCATAAGTACATTTGCTGTGTGTTTCTCACTCTGCAGGTTTCCTATGGATGGGCGTGTAAAAAGTGTCAAGATTTCAAACTTAAGAAAACACTTACAGGGCTGCCGTCCAGTGGCATTACAGTCAGCTTGTGCCCGGAGGCACAGAGCAGATCGTAGCAGGACCTGCTGGGTGGCACTCATTACCCAGCCCTGGCAGCCCAGTAGCAGTGCTCGCTCACCTCTGCTCATTCGCTGACTGACTTTTGAGGTGTGTTTCTTTATCCTTCCCAGCTGCATATTTCTTCTTTCTGTCTCTCCTTTTCTCCTCATCAGTNTGTCCTCTCACTGTCACTCCCTCTTAACAATAGCCACACTTTTCCTTCACTATCCCTTTCTTTCTGTTAACTAATTCTACCGCAAATTGATGGGTTTGCTTGAAACTATGTCTAAGAAAGAACATCCTCATTTACAACTTCCAACCAATACCCAAATCCCCTAATATGAAAGGAGTCTCCCTATAACTGATGAATGTCTATATAGTGTTTGGATTTGTATTGGATTTCATATTATTGTAAAATGGGATTTTCTCTGACTAGTCACTAGCTAGGATTCATTAAACTAGCTTTCGCTATAATAAAATGAAAGCATTAAGTTGATTATTAAATAATTCAAGGTAGGCTCACTAAAGTATACTGGTACACTTTAATAGGCTGTAGCATAAAAATGAAGATGCCAAATGCCTAACCAAGAGCAGCTTTAAAAGGCAGCAGGAAATGTTATAATTTATATATGCCATGCCGATTAAGATACTATTTTAAACAGACTTCCCAGCTTCCGACTTCTTCTCTGTGCAATATATCTAATCTGCAGTTGCGGTCTTAATCTTCCAGAAACATCCATTCACACTCTTTCAGGAAATCTCTGGTTTAGTATAATTGAGAGCTGGAGTTCTTGGTGAGCTCCAGGAGAGGCTTCTGGGAACAGCCCTCAAGTGGAAAGCCAAGGTGGAGCCTAATAATTTGCATACCTAGTAAGTTCCGGTGAGACTAGCCCGTCTAGTGACAGACACTTCTGGTTTAATGTGGATGACCTCTCTTTGAATGCTGGGGCCTTCACCTGCTGCTCCGGGTGAGCATCTCTGAGTCTCCCTTCTCCAGAACGTACTCTGAAGGTGAAAGTCTTTTCTTGATTCTCCTAGGGACAGTCTCATCTGGTATCTGCAGCTGTAACTGTATATACCTTTCTCCACTTTGAGGAGCATCCTACAGGACCTCAGGATTTCTCCCATCTCATGGTTTCGGTCTGCCATTAATTTGCCTATTTTATACACTATCTTGTATTATCACTTAATTATTCATAAATGTGAGCAACTGAGTATAAGAAAATCTTCATCTAGGCTTATGGACAAAAAAGCAAATTAACTCTTGTAAAGTTTTATTTTGGATGTTGTTTTGATGGCCCTAAGAAGGATCATTCAAGTAACCAGAGATTGTTGTTAGTCCTTCAGAGAGAATCAAATTGCCCATGTTGTGGGTGAGTCCACAGAATTCTCTGCTGAGTACTAAAAAAAGATTGTTTACTAATACATCCAGAGGAGTGAATAGTTTTCCACACCACAGCGCTCACTCCGAGTAACACAATTAATTCCATGAGCCATACACGAGTCTATCACGTTCTGATGGTCAGCTGAATTCAGCTTCCTGCCTCAGTTTTGCTATGCATCTATAAGTATAGAGGTGGATTTAGCACCAAAGGCCATCATGTTCATCTACATCTGGGCTACTGAGTAGCCCCAATGCCACATTTCTCTGCTTATTTCTTCATAAGTCTTNTAAAAGTAAAATAGTTTTTAGCCTTTTCTTTCAAAGAGCCAAAGAAATGGTATCAACTTCCAATCCTGTGTGACTTGGATCCAGCCCTAGAGATGGTCCATGATCATCCACGTAAAACGAGTTAGGCAGTCAAGTCAGAAGAATGACAAACTCGGAAGTAAATGAGTACCCTTCTGCAGATCACTGCTTTTCTTTAATCTGCAAATGTAGCTCTAGAACTATTTAATCAAATGAAGATACATGCTTTGCAATTGGAAAAATTGGCAGCCATCTTACTCATTTCTGAAAATGAACAACATTAGTTTGTATTCTCATTGATTTTATGAGATTTGTATTATAAATAACATTACTTGAAACTCGGCCATTACAATTATAGTAGCAGTTACATTTGTAAATCAATGTAGATTTGTGATTGTTTGAGACAAAGGTCTTCCATTTTTTTGGCAGAGCTGTAGTAAAACTCTGAGGATGATCTATAAGAAACATTTGGACAATTCCACATCATTGAAGAGGGACTCGGAGAAGGAAAAAGCTCATATTTTTATGGCCAGATTGAGGAGCTACAAGCCAGAGCCAACCCACAGGGTACCAAGTGCTTGCTTAAGAAAAACATAGGGAGAGAGATGCAGCGATAACACACTGTCTAACTCTTCGCTGCCCTGGAAGACACAGGGATAAGGCTTAGAAAGGAGACTGGAGGTGGCTCAGTGGGCAAAGGTGCCTGCCTTCAAGCCCTATGACTTGAGTTCCAGAAGTGACTTCTGCAAGCTGTCTTTTGATGTGTGTGTGCACACACAATAAATAGATAAAAAATAATTTAAGTTTTTTTAAAGGAAAGAAAGAGCTAAAAGACAAAGCTGTCCCTTTGGAGTTTCTGGTCAAAGAATGTGATTTACGGAGACTGGAATATGTCTAGTGTTTACACAAATTTGTTTCAAAAACAAAAAGTAATGTTTTCTTTCAAAGCAATTCCTTGTGAGCCATTTGTCATCACAGCTAGCTTCTGATACTTGACCAATTCTTTCAGAAACTTGCTGTAAAACAAATGGCCATTAAACTCTTACAATGTCACAATAGGGAATTCTTATTATGATTCATTCTTAATGCAGAATTTGCTTAAATTACTATATTCATTGAGCAAGATTGCCAAACTCCATTTCATAAACAAAGTCATTTTCATAAGCAGTAAATCATAATTTAAATTTCTCTTTACTTTCGTCAGATGCGTTTCTTGCTTCCCATGTGTAANATCTTAATTGTTTTCCTTCAAGCAGCAATTTCCATGAAGGAAGATGTTCATTTTTAACCCTCATTCCTTGGGGGGTGGAAATGATGGAAATAAAGTGAAATTTACATTATTTGGTACATTAAAAATTAGGCATACAATTTTTTAAAGCCAAGAAACACAAGCTTTTCAAGCTAGNCTTCAGGAAGAGTATTTAGTAAAGCCATTCCTGCTGAAGTTCAATATTTAAATTAAATAATAACTGTGTACTCAGTCCTTGAAGCAGAGATAAATGCTAGTTGAATGAATGACAAATGGACATACAGGTCATCAAGGATGAAATAGGAACATCTTAAGATGTTGATTATATTAGCACAATTAAAAAGGCATCCACTAATAATTGGATGGCGGCCATTCACTATGCATTTAAATTGAATTTTTCTGTAGATACAACTTTTAGAAAAATAACTACTATATTCCTATACATGTATGATAGGGACAGTATCTAGAGACAGACAGAAAGAATACAGCCTGCAGTCCTGGGGATACGGCTGTGTGGTAGAATNCATACTTAACATGTGTCAGGTCCTGCATGCAACCACTGAGTGCATATCTGACAGGTGCAATGTCCTACATGCAACCACTGCCACCACAAACATCAACCAATAAATAAAAAATTTGAAACTGAAGCCTGAAAAACAAAATCCCAAATACAATCAGTGACCATCCTCTGTGGTGAGTTTCTAAGTGATTTTTATTTTCTTCTTATTATTTGTAATTTATGAACTTATTTTATGAAATACAATATTTAAAAATTTATCTTCAGAGCTAAGGAGATGTTAAAGAGCCTGCCACACAAGCCTGGGAAACTGAGTCTGGATCCCCCGAAGGGCATGGTGACACACACCCCTAACCCTAGTGCTGCAGGCAGGAGACAGCCAGATCCACAGCATTTGTGGGCCAACCGTTCTAGCTAACATCTTCAGTGAGGTACCTTGTCTCTAAAACTAATGTCATGAATGAATACAAAAGACACCTAAGGTCAAGCTCTGGCCTTTACATGCACTCGCACACACCTGTGTATATCAACATACAGGCACGCTCACACAGAAACACAAATATACACCACACACACTGCAGAGGCAGGCTAATCTCTGAGTTCAAGGCCAGCTTGATCTACANAGCAAGTTCCAGGATAGCCAGGGCTACACCGAGAAACCCTGTCTCAAAGAGAGAGACAGAGAGAGAGAATCACTAATCTTTCCAAGAAAACATTTATTAGAGAGAAGTAGGAAGAGAAGGGAGAAGAGGAAGATCAGAGAAGAATGTACTGTCCCCCTTCTGCAGAGAATCAGATTTCATACATCTTGGACATGTGCCTTGTCACTAATTTAACAGCAACAGCAGCAGCACCAACCACAGGATACAAATGTTCCGCGGCAGATAGAAGCACCATTTTGGCTCTGCTTGGTAGTTTCCCAAATTAGGTGCTATATTTCAGAGACGAAGTTTAGTTTTGGAAAGTAGACAAGGATTCCCGGAAAATATGGCATGTCTAAATACCTAAACAAGCTGAACCAATGACCAAATAGATCTTTCCTCAAAAATCATTGTGGAGGCTGGGGACGCAACTCAACTCACAGAGTACTCGTCTAGCTTGCCTAAAGCCCTGGGTTCTATCCCCAGCACTGTGTAAACCCAGCTATATAACAAGCTTGAGACCAGTNTGGAACACACGAGAGCCTGTGAACATTAACAAATAGATAAATAGTAAATTGAGACACCCTATCCCCAGTGCAGATGATTCTGTTGAAACATGAGATGTCAAGATGTCCTCCAAACAGGAGGAAAGTTTGGGAATACTCCTGAATGTGATCATGGTTCTCTTCAAATTATTGATTGCATGCTGCAAGGTCAGAAANGCTAACCTAGAATGTGTCCGGGGGATGGATCTTTTCTGAAGGGGCTGGAAAGAATCAGCGTCAAACTGAAATCAGAATAGCTGAAGGCAGGAAAACTGCAGGAGATGCAGGGTCGGGCTGTCAGTGGGGAACCAGTACGTTCTGATTTCCAAGGGTTTGTCCTATGTTGTTCTTTAGGGGAATCAACAGGAAACATCCATTTTCTTTCCAAGAGATTTGTAGCACTTTTTCCTCTTGAGATTAGTGCTTGCTTGAATTTAAAATGGGTACCTGTTGGGCTTCGGCGGGCAAAGATCCTGTTTGTCTTAGAGTCCATAGAAATGAAAAGGCTGGCCCGGTTTAGGCTGCCTAGAAGGTGAGAAAGAAGGGAGGCTAACATCTCTGGGCTGCAGGATCTAAGAGCCAGTTCCCCCAACAAGAAAGAATTCCTGCTCAGGTACTCTGGACTGAGGCTCCANAGCCTCCCAGATGTGATCCTGGCTAGAAATACAGGATGACAGCCCTCCGGTCCAGACCTGCTGAGTCAGAGCATGAGTGAGACAAAACCCCCGGTGGTCTCGTGTATACACTGAAATCTGATAAAAACCTGCTGAAGGTAATAAGGGTGTGCTCCCCCAAATACCACTCTATCAGGGTTATTTTTAGCTGACAGCATTTAAGAAGCTGCAGGAACAGCTTTTTTTTTTTTTTAAGCTAAGGAGTAAATTTCCCTTTTGTAAAGACAGCCTGTCTCCTAACCAGGAAGAGGACCAGAGGCAACTCGGAGTTGGAAATTTAACTGAGCAGCCCTTCCTAGCATGTATTTCCTAGTCACTCATTTACTGCCTTCAGGAGCTCCAAACACCATCTTTCATCCTTCACAACTCTTCAGCCTTTGTGGAGTCGATGTGTGAGCATCTTTTGATGCTAACAGCTTTTCTGTGAGGACCTTGCACATATAAACATGCTAGTACAGTATGTCTCCTTGTCCTTTTCCTTTTGTCTTTTGTCGGTTAATNTCCAGATAACTGGAAAGAGAGGAGTTTTAACTGGGTGTGGTGGCACACGCTTTTAGTTCCAGCGCTCCTGAGTCAGAGGCGGGCGGATCTCTGTGAGTTTGAGGCCAGCCTACAAAGCAAGTTTCAGGACAACCAGCGTTATCACACAAAAAAAACTCTGTCTTGAAAAACCAAGCGAGAGAGGGAGTAAAGTTTTGCCTCTCNCACACTACTTTAGGATGAGTTTGTAATTTACAAAAGGCTTGAAGGACAGAAAACAGCTTGAGGTGCTATTCATTTAACACAAGCCTGGACCAACAAAGAGGGCCAAAAACGTTTGTTCCTGACCTATAGAGGATTATTTATGTTAAATCCACCTTCCTATGTCCCAGTAAGTAACATCTCTAACTGGGTGTTAGCATCTCATTCTCTAACTGAATTCTTAGCATTTCATGAGGGTTGCACTCAAGGATCCAAGAGATGCAAAACTGGCCTGTGTTCAGTTCTGCATAGCCATGGTTTGCCACGCATCAAGCCAGCACAGATGGAAAACACGCAGGAAAAGAATTGCATCTTTGTTGAACATGCACACACTCTTTTTGTTTAAAAAAAAAATAGAGTGTGATAAGTGTTTATATCACATTTACATTGTATATGGTATTCTAAATAACCTAGAAATGATTTAAAGTCCTGGGGAGGATGTACATGCATTATATACAAACACTGTTGTTTTGTAGAAGGAACCATCAGCAGATGTGGGCACAAGAGAAAGAGGGGAGGTTCCCGGAAGCGGTCCCCTCCCATTTCCCACCTCCCGGGATATTGNAGCACGCCTGCAGTTGAAGAGAGATTGCTTCTGAATTTAGAACAGAAGCTCTGTCTTTCTACTCTTCTAGACTTCCTGCTGGCTAAGAGCACCCCCTTGCCTCGAGGTATTGATTATAGCCAGAAATAAATCAGAAACTTCTGTGCCTGCTTGAGTTAAGAGAAATCAGACTTCCCACTCTTGACAGCTCTGCCTGGGCTGAGAGCTGCACCCAGCCAACACCAATCATTTATAAACAGAGATGAGAAAGCATTCTCCCAGCAAGGCCTCAGCCATTGAAAGCATTAGTGAAGGAAGGCAGGGTTCAATCCCAGAATTAGCGACAGCAGCAGCGGCAGCACTTGGCCACATCCAGACTTATTTAATCAGAAACTTAGGGGGCAATGGGGCCCAGTAATCAGAGTGTTAGCCATGCCCCCAGCTGATTCTCATGCAAGCTAATCACTGAGCTAATGAAGGCTCTTCCTTTGAGCATTGAGCTCCTCCCATGAACCTGGCACATTTCTGAGCCTCTCAACTCATTTAATCTCCAAACCAATCCTCCAAGGTAGAAAACGGCTTACGCTGTTTTACAGATAAAGGCCAGAACAAAGCCAGGCATGAGGCACAGGTCTGTAATTCCAGCCCTTGGAAGGCTGAGGCAGGAGAATCAAGAATGGAGACCAAACTAGCTCATATTATGAGACACTATCAAAGGAAGGTTGGGGTTAGGGCTGAGGAGATGATGGCTCAGAAGGTGAAAGCACCTGCCACAGAAGCCTGGAGACCGGGGTGTGGTCGCAAGAATCCGCATAAAAGGCTGGATATTGTGACGTTCACCACTAATTCCAGCACTCATTCCAAAGCATGGAGGCTGAGACAGAATGTCACCTAAAATGTCAAGGGCCAGATAGCCTGGAGTATGCTGCACTCAGGGACAGAGACAAGATTCTGCCTGAACTAGGTAAAAGGTGTAAACAAATTCTCAAAGTTGTCCTCTGGCCTCCACATGCTCCTGCACTTATGTACAACACACACACACACACACACACACACACACACACACACACACACACACACAAAAAAAAACACCTGCTCTTTATTTTAAGGGAAAAGAGCCAGATGTAGTGGTGCACACCTTTAATTCCAGCACTTAGGAGGCAGAGGCAGGTGGATTTCTGAGTTTGAGGCCAGCCTGGTCTACAGAAAGAGCTGTGTAGAACTGTGTAGCCAGAGCTACACAGTAAAATTCTGTGTCAAAAACAAAAAGAAAAAAAAAAATTAGAGAGTAAGGCTAGGAAGGGAATCTTAGCATTGTACAGTATCGAGCACTTGGACATCGTGGTGGGTGGCTTGCTAGTGAAACCTGTGGGAAGGCCTTACTAAGCACACTGTCAACAAACAACAACAACAACAACAACAACGAAACAGGTGTATTTGAATATGGAAAGAGATATGCGAGGCGCTCAGAGCGCTGCAAGGCTGCTTTCTCNTGTAGACAGCTGAATGCTGCTGTCCTGAGGAGGTCTCAGCTTCCCTTCACACAGGCTTCCTGACCATCCTTAAGAGATGGTAAACAATCCAAGAAAGAAAGTAGGACGAAGCCGGATGCTCTTCACAGACTTCTAAGATTTAGCAAGTGAAAATATGGGATTCCCACTTGATTCTAAATTACAGATAATTTTAGTGTAAATATGGTATATACAGTATGAGAGGAGTTTTGCTNAAATATTATGTTTGTTTCTGAAAAATTTAAATTAATTGGGCAGACTGGATTACAGGCTGCAACTCAACCCTTGAGCCCTTGCTTCAGAAGTTACAGGACATCGTGTTTTCTCATGACCCACTCTGCCACGCTCTGATTCGGTAAAGGAGATGACCACATGTGAGTAGAAATACATGAAAGACGTGAAGCTGACTGGAGTTTAAAACACCAGAGCTCTACCTTGTCACCTAAGCATCTTTCTGAGGATTCATTTGATTTCCCCCAGCCTTCTCAAGACGAGGGATGATCCTTAACAATGTAAGTAGCAATTGTCAGAATATTACAGTATCAGAACATAAAGAAAGAACAAAAGGAAAGCGTTGTGAGCCTTTGAAAAGCTATCCNCAATGTTTGTGGGTGGATCTGGCTGGATATTGGTTCAAACNGCATCTTTACCTGCAATACCTTCCAGCATCAGCAGCCCTTTCCCTCTATCCCCTTNATAGTTCACTGATAACTGATGCGGATATTTTAATCACCTTCTATGTGGACTTTTTCATCTTCTACCACAAAATTTCATGTTGCTTTCACCTTCAAGACCCCTAAATCATCATGAGCCATTAACTTCTGGCCTAATAGTATCGTTAAATAAAAGACTTTAACATTTTTTGTAATATCAATAATATACCTGATGCATNCTATTTTATCAATAGTTTAGACTTTGGAAAGCAATGGAAAAGAAGTAGAAATAGCAATTTTAATTAATGTTTGGAAACTTTTCATCTCTTTTGAGTCTCACTGAAGATCTCCATGGAGGTATTTTAACACGGCTTCCTGTCTCTCATTGAATTTTATTCCACCAATATGCAACCGGAAGACATCACTTGGTTAAGGAATTTCAGAGAACGAGATTTAAATGCCTGTGTCATTCTGTCCAGTTGCAAGAGGTGGCAGAGCAGAGGTGGGAAATAATTACTGATTTTCCTAGCGGTTTGACAGTTGGGTAGTAGGTCAAACGGAAAGGCTGCAGCCTCTANCTGGCTATTCTAAATCTCTAATTAGAATGTTCATTTTGACAGCTGCTAAGATGGCTGATGGGATAAAGGTGCTTGGTACCAAGGCCAATGACCTGGCTTCAATCTCAGGCACTCACAAGGTGGGGGGACTGACNCTCACAAATCGAAACTGTGAGCCAAACTAAGCCCATCTCAGATCTCCCTTATCACCTCCGAGTCTGGCAGAGTAGGTCACAGTGAAGTGATGGCCTGTGACTTCTGAAGCAAGGGCTCGGAAGGTTCAGTTGCAGAATGTAATCCAGCCTGCCCAGTTAATTTACATTTTACAGAAACAAAGACAGTATGTTAGTAAAACTGTGTCTCAAGGAGAACTCTCACAGTGTTCCTCTGATTTCCTCATGCCTCTCATGGTACACAACTCACACACACAGGTACACACTCTCTCACACACACACTCACATGTACACTCTCTCACACACACACTCACACACATACTCATACACACTCACAAACACTCATACACATGCTCACACACACTAAATTAATTGACGGATTGATTAATTTTTAAAGGAATTTATATTAACACTCCACGTCCTGGAAGAATGTCCTTTATCTATTTTCTTCTGCAAAACCAAACTTGTCCTACATAGAATGACTATATAATCCTAATCACCATAAAAGCCTTGGAATATTGGCTTTCTTTCCCTCGTTCCACACTTGGGGAAACATATGCTCAGAAACGCAAAGGAAGGAACTCAAGTTTTTAACTCCCCAAAGCTCACAGTTGGAGTATGACTCCTGGCCCAGCACATCCCTACCTCGTCAGCTCNTGTGCAGGTCCTCATGACTCCAAAGCACGTGTACTGGCTAGCACTCACCATTTCTTTGTTGAACTGTGCAGTGTCTATTTGCCTCTGCACGGTGTTTGTATACAGCACTGTAATTACTTACTGATTCAATGAAGGTATATTCCTTTTTTGTTTTGTTTTCATCACTGTGACAAGCATGAGGCATGAAGGACTTATTTTGACTCCTAATTTTGGATCTCTCTCTCTCTAGCTCTAGCTCTGCATCTCAGAATGTGTGACAAGAGGGGAATTATAGACCAAAGACAAGATATATCCATCCTTCAAAGGAGAACTCCCTGGTGACCTAATTCCTCCCATCAAGCCTCACCTGCTAGTATTTTCACCACATCTCAATAACGTCCTTAAATATATGAATTCATCAGTGGATTTGTCCATTCATGAGGTCAGATGATTTAATAACTCTCCAAAACCCCACCTCTGAACATTGCTTCTATTATATAGTCAAGTAATCCATGGTCAAGCCTCCCATGCTTTTGCCTTCTTGGAGGGTACTTCATACTGAAACTGTAGNAGAAGAGTTAGAGACATAATTTCAGAATTTTAAAAATCCAATTACTTGCAACAAGAAGTGGTTAAATATACCAGTAAATGCTTTCAAACCCTTGGGGGAAGACGATGGTTGACCGGGAAATGGGTGTAGCATTTCTGAGTTGTAGCGTTGTTGAGATCCCAAGATAACCGAGACCTAAAAATAACCCATTCCAAGATATTAAGGTGAAATCTCTGAACATGGAGTTGGGAAGATGATGTAGTGCTCCATTTATATTAATATTTTTCTCATGTCATAGGTGCAAATAACCTCAAGAGTGTAGGCAACAGGAAATAATCCGGAAGTAGGGANTTTAGATGTAGTNTCTTTGTTTTAATAACATTTATTTCATTATAAATTTGCATAATTTAATTTCTAAGAAAATGACTGTTTAACTACCAACTTGTCACCATCTTAAAAATAATAATAATTAGTTCTTAGGAACAATTCATTCTGCTTGTTGGGATTTTCCTGGCTTGTTTAATGACCCTTCAGATTTGTCCCACTGGAGGAATTAGTAATGAGTAATGTGGCTCAGGACAACNCTCTCAGCATTCTGAGATGCAGAGCTAGAGCTAGAGAGAGAGAGATCCAAACAGCTCTACCTCTGCTCTTCAAAAGATCAAGGCATATCCTCCAGAAAAAAATACCAAAACCATTCAAGTCACATTGGATGATTTTAGAAATTTGGTGGGCAATTAACATTTATGAAAATATTTCTGAGTTGGCAAAGTATCATAAAAGACAGTAGTGTTCCCTCATACTCGTACATATTTATTTTAATTGACAGATGAAAACAGACTTCAGCCAATTTCCTGGAAAACATGATGGCATAATTTAACCTATTTGTGATTATGGTATAAGGATTGTGTTTCAATATTATTAAATTTGCATATTGAACTATAAATANCTGAAAACATCCATTATGTTTATGATCTTCTGTTAGCTGAAGTATTTCCTTAAATGAATTTTATATAATAAGATGAATTCAAAATTAATAATAGGAGTAATTAGGAAAGTGACACACTATAAATGGACTTCTTTTTTGCATGTGGAGACAGTCCCTCAACATCCGTAAGTTCTATGTAGAATCCTCAAATGCACACAAAATCACAAACACAAAAAATTCAAAACTGAGTTCATTGTTTTCTTGTCCTTGTTCCCTAGACAATGTGTTCACTATTTATATAAGGTTTACACTGTATTAGATATTATTAGTAATCTAGAGGTGATTTAAAGCATATGTAAATCAATGTATAGGTTATATGCAAATACTAGGGAATATCATATAATGGCCTTAAGCAACCATCAAGCTCTCTACTGGGGGGGGGGGTAACTGAACCTGAGCCTCATAGATACTAAGGGATGACTCTGCCTCTCACTTTGTCAAACCATGGTTTCCAGGATGCTAAGACATTATTACTGTTCTGTTGATGCTTAAAACTGGATCCAAGCTGGCTAGCCTTGAATTCCACCATAAGGCCTTGAACTTCTGATAGTCCTGCCTGCACCTTCCAAATGCTGGAATTCCAGGTGTGTGCCACCACACTGGATTTGTTGTTGTTTTGGAGCCTTGTTTTGCAAGATAATTAACTCCAAAATTATCTGTTTGAATGAAACAGAAAGGAATCCCCAAAGCAATTATCCACTTCACAACAAAAAGAATGCTTGAACAAGCATGCTTTTCTAGGAGGGCTGGCTTTGCTCCTTAGCTTTTCCAAGTAGTAGTAGAAGTGTCCTTGTGCTTTGTGAAGGTCATTATGTCACAGTTCTTANGCAAAACAACTTGGACTCCTAGGGAATNTCTTCTACTACTTTCAAAATGAAAGGATCTAAAAAGTCCAGAAGGTCCAGGGTGTATCCTCCTCTGGGACTGGCCAATCCATGACAAAACCACAAATACCCATGAAGACCTTTAGGGCCCTACAGAGCAGCTGGCCTTAAAGGACACCTTTGGCTGAAGANTGATACAGAGCTCAATGTTAAATTCCAAAATAGGACAAAGGCTGAGGTGCCTATTTAACNTACCAAAAGGACCAGGAGAACCCAGGCTCCGGGTTCTCCCAGCCTACTCCCCCTGGCTTGCTCAGTTTGCTTCCTTATTCTCCCCAAGTTCACCTTTCCAGGATGGCACCACCCAANTAGCTGGGCACTCCCATAACCAATCATCAACCAAGGAAATGCTCCACAAACTTGCCTACAGGACAATTTTCTCTTTTGAGCTTACCTCTTCACAGGTGACTCTGGCTTATGTCAAGTTGACAAAACCAAACAAATTACCTAAATAAACAAGATGAAGTCCTTGTCCTCACTGCAGACTAGGGACATAATTAGACCTGGCTGGAACTTAACATTCTAGAAGGGACTTGCATGTTTGTTTCTGGTAACATATCCAAATAAGGTAGTAGAATCACAGGAATATGTTNAAAAGATGGCAATTTTTTTCTAAAGGTCGGGTGTATTGAGCTATGATTTGCATCACCCTCCTAAAGTGTAACATCTAATGAATTCTGACAAACGACTACTACCATCCCAGAACTTTAAGCTTGCTTTGTATTACTGATCATACTGTCTTGCATTATGAATGGTCATTTTAATCATGTAACCATTTACTATTCTGCAAACAAAAGCCTTAAATTTGTTCAGCGTAAGACTCTAAATATTTGTTAATGTTTATGTGCCTATCTTAGCCATATTTCATCTTTAAAACCATATCACACCCATCAAACAAGCCAGAACATCCTGTTT
>LZPO01117057.1:109421-124376 GCA_001675575.1 Neotoma lepida
CCATCAGAGGAGTGTTGCTAGGTAACGGAGACCACAGAAGAGGGATGTTGGTGTCAGTCACTCGGATGATAGTGAGCTGTTGCCTTCAGCCCAGAGTCAGGAGAGTGGGTACCTCTCCTGAGGCCACTTGGTCCGCTGGCATTTCTTGCTCGTGCCTATACAATCAGAGCAAAGCCTTGTGTGACCATTGCTCAGTGTGGAGGGCCCCCAAAACAACTTGACCATACAGCTGCCATGACAGCCTTAGAGGCCCAACCACTGCTTCTCCCAGGCGACACCTAGACCCAGGAAAAGCCATAAGCTGACACCACCCAGGGATCCACCCAGGGAAGGGAAAATACTTGACATTCCAAACATTCCCTATACCCCTAGACAAATGTCAGCCAATCGGGGTCCTGAAACCTAGAAATACCCTCACCCCAACCTCTGCTATGATAAAAACCCCACACCACCTGAGCTCAGGGCTCTCTGCTCTCATCACTGTGTCAGACAGACAGAAGGACCAAACTCAGAGCTTGAAATACAGGCTCTTTGCTCTTACATATGGGATTCTGTCTCCGTGGTTGTNTTTTGGGGGTCCCCATGATCTGTGCATAACACTCAGCATATAGGGTTTTGGATCCCCATGATCTCTGAAGCCAGAGGACCAGTGACAAAGAAATGAAGCCTGTCAGCTTAAGCATATCTATTCTGAACTTTTCTAATATTCAAGAAAGGACGACTGTAGAACAAAGAAGGGCTAAGCTTGGGAGAAGGAAGAACATCATAAAATTCAAATAAGAAGACAGAGGTGTTGACCTCTATTGCCCACGCATCCCACAGTATGGAAAAACAAATTTTTGAAAGTTCAAAGGAAACATGTTTGGTCCCAGGTCCAGAGAGTTTTTTGTTTCATTTTCCTGAAGAATCCAGATAAGCCCAGAAGGAGGAGAAAATTAAATCTAACGATACAATAAAAATTATTAGAGATGGAAGGAAAACTAAAGAAATCAATACGGTTGCTTAGAGAACTCTCCTTTGAGCTCAGCCTTTCAAAAGCATGCCTAGGAGCTCAGAGAACCTGAGCCAAGAACAAAAGCAGTTCAATAGCACACNGCTAGAAGAACGGTGCTGTAAAGAGTCAAGTTCTGCTCACCAACAAGGNTGCCTAAACATGACCTGGACAAGGCTGACACCAATACACATGCTAACATAGAAAGAAGAAAGCTCATGAGGCTTCAGCCCTAGACAAAGAATGTCAGGCAACTAAGGAGTCCTGAGAGCGGGAGAAATAGTCTTCCCCAGGGAATAGCACACCGATGGGTTAGCCAATACCAAATGGTCAGCCCTAAAAACATACCTATAAGTAACATTATACAGATTGAGCAGGTGGCATATTTTATATTTAAGAATACACACACACACACACATGCACGCGCGCACACACATATACACACACATACATACACACACACACACAAACACATGCACACATGCATGCAACAATAATTAAGAAAAGAGGCCATGAATTTGAAAGAAAGCAAAGGGCAGGGTACATGGGAAGTTTGAAGGATGGGGTGGGAAGCGGAATGATGTATGCTGAGCAAGGCATATAGAACAAGCCCGTAAGCAGTGTCCCTCCACGGCTTCTACCTTAGTTCCTACCTCCAGATTTCTGCCTTGGCTTCCTAACCCAACTTCTTTTCATGATGGCCTGTGATTGGGACATGTAAGCTGAAATAAAGCCTTTCCTTCCCACTCAAAAAAAAGAATAAATGTAGTTTTTTGGGGGGTATGGATTCATTTGAGGTTTTTTGTTTGTTTGTTTGCTTACGTGTTTGTTTTTTAAAGCTAAATGTGATGATGGTTGCCTATAATCTCAGCACTTGGAAAGTGGAGACAGGAGGTATGGAAGTTCACGGTCANTCTTGACTTCACAGTGAGTTCAAATCCAGCCTGGGCTACATGAGAGCCAGTCTAAAAACCAACAAATAAACACAAAAACTGAAAAAACAATGAAGTAAAAAATATAGTTGGGGGCTGGAGAGATGGCTCCGCACTTAAGAGTGTTTGCTGCTCTTTCAGAGGACCTGAGTTCATTTCCCAGCATCCAAGTCAGGTAGCTCCAGAGATCTGACACCCTCTTCTGAACTCCATTGACATCCACNCCCTTGTGGCAAATACACAAATGCNCACATACATATAAGCAAACTAGACCTTTTTAAAAAGTCAATTTTACTGACAAAAATAAAGATAAAAATGTTAAGTTTATTTTATTTCTTACCATTGTGCTCAGGCTGAGAATAAGGAATCATTAATAACATTTCTAAGAAATCCAAATGGAATGTTAGGACAAAAAAAAAAAAAATAGAATGATTTACCTCTGGTCTTGCTTCTAGCAAAGAGTGACCTTGGACCGCAAATGTAGATACCTGGGAAATGTACCTGTCTGCTGAAGGCAGACAAGTTTTCTGGCTCTTAGGGGACCCCAGGGGTTCTCCAGGAGAGAATAAAATGTGGCATATGAACGCTTACAGAGGCGNGAAAAGGAAATCCAGAAACAGCAGCTAGCGAGACGGCACATAGACCAGGCAATGACGGCCTGAGGGAGACGATGCTACAGGATTGGGAGAGGGGAGAGAAGAGAGACTCCAAGATGGTAGAGCTGACTACAGAAACTTAGGATGTGCTGTCCCAGGGGAGTCTTGAAAAGGGGTCCAGAAGGAGAAAGCCAGAAAAAGTGTGGAAAATAAGAGCTCGGAGGAACCACACCCGACCNTGACAGAGACAGAAGGTTGGGTTGTTTCTTCCGCACTTTGGTTTGGTTTTAGTTTTGTATTGTGATTTTTCTTTTTAAGACATATTAATTGTTCAAATTANTGGGTTTTATTGTGGCNTTTCTATGCATGCAGTATTGTACTCTAAGNANATGCCCTTTCTTCTGCTCTCNTGCCCTCTGCCCCTATTCTGTGTTGGGGATGTTTAAGGCACAGTGACCTGACACTAGGCCTGACAGNATCACAAGATGTCACCAAGGAATTAGCTGTGTGTAAAAGGGCAATAGAGGAAAGACTAGGAAGACTAGGTCCAAAGGGACTTATCAGAAAGTCTATATTGAGGGCTCCCCACCTGGTCAAGTTCTAGACATGATTTTTTTTAAATAAGNTTTTGCAATGTCCCAGTTTGATCTGGTACTCATGATCATCCTTCCTCAACCCCAAGTACTGGGATTACAGGCAGCCATCACTATTCCCAGTGAGGTGTAATTTTTTTTAAAAAAGCCATTCGTGGGATGGAGATGTAACTCAGTTGGTAGGGTACTTGTCTGACTTGCTTGAAATCCTGGGTTCTACACAAAAGCCAGATGTGGTGGAGCACATCTGTATTCCTAGCCCTTGGAAGGTAGAAGCAAGAAGAGCAGGAATTAAAGGCCAATATCAGCAACAGATCAAGTTCCAGGCTAGCCTGACCTACACGAACCCTGTCTCCAAANATCCNTCCATCATGTATCTTCTCCTTGTGTAGCTAAATGTGTACACAGAAGCCCTTTAGCCACTCAGGAGACAGAGTCAGGGATCTCTGAGAATATCAGGCCAGCCTGGTAGTCTACATAGTGAACTCTAGGCCAAGCAAGGCTACATAGTGAGACCCTGTTTCAAAACAGAAACAAACAAGCAAAAAAGCCTGTCATATACATATAGAAGAAATGTGATGGTTAGCTTTTTTGTTTTTTGTCAACTTGACCTAAGCTTGGCTCATCTGGGAAGAGGGACCCTCAACTGAGGAAATCCAACAGATCGGCCTCTAGATAAGTCTGTGGGGAATTTTCTTGAGAAATGATTGATATGGAAGGACCCAGCTTACTGTGGGCAGTGCCAACTCCAGGCATGGTCCTGGATTGCATAAGAAAACAGGCTGAGCAAGCCACAGGANCTCAGCTAGTAAGTGGTACTCCTCCATGGTCTCTGCTTCAGTTCAGACTTCCAGATTCCTACCTTGAGTCCTTGCCCTGACTTCCCACAGTGATGGACTGTGATTGAGATGTGTAAAACACAGAAATTGTTTCCTCCCCAAGGTGCCTATGGATATGGCCTTTATCATNGCATTACAAAACAAACTAAGGTAGCAATACTGTAGGTGGAATACAGAATATACCCGGAAGAATTTGTGAATTTCTTTCAGCTTTGTGTAGTGATTAACTAATGACTTAGCTAGGTAGTTAACTAGTTAATCTACTAGTTAACAGTAAAGCTACTGCAAATGGGCAATGCTATCCCTCTTTTCCCTGTTAAGGGCAACGACTAGGAATTATTAATAATTCAATTGCAGGCTGCGAACATCACTACTGGAGCTTATGATGAAGCTTCCNGAGATAGACTGGAGGTAAGGAAGGCTCTCTCAAGGAAGTGACAGATGGTCTGAAAACTTGAAGATGAGTAGAATTTAGCCTGAAGCAACAGTGCAGGCATTCTGCGAGTTAAGATTCATTCAGATCCAGCTGTCTCACTTTAAGGAGACAGATTGCCAAACTGGAGCTCCGTGATATGAGAAACCAGAGACAGCTAGCTAGGAGTTCCTGGCAGAGTAGAAGAGCCATTTCATCAGCTCTCCGTAGCCTTACAGCAAGAATCCATCCAACTGTAAGGCAATCAAGCACAGCGGGCAAGCCTAATAACCTGGATTTGATCCAACGCACAGAGAGGTGGAAAGAGAGAAGTGACCCCATCAAGTGTCCTTGGTCCTTCACATGTACACCGTGGCATACAAACACCCCCCCCCACACACACACATAATACATAAAGTTAAATTTTAAATAAACATTTTTCCCAAGGGTTGGGGAAGCCATGAATTATACAACTTCCTAGGTATAGAAGCATTTGTGAATAGTGTGTTTTGCNCAGATTGTCAGGAGGGTTAAGCGAATACTTTCAGGGTCAAAAACAGGGCTGGGGTGTAGCTTACTTGGCATAAAGCTTCCTTAGCAAGTGCAAAGCCCCGGGTTCAATCCCCGGCACGGCATAAACCAGGAATGGCGGCACACACCTGTAATCCCAGCCTTTAGGAGGTGAAGGCAGGAGGATCAAGAGTTCAAGGTCACTCCAGGCTCCTTTGTGAGTCTGAGGTGGGTTGGCAGTGTCTACACAATGCCTGGAACATAGCACTCACTCAGGACATGTCAACTTCTGTTATCAGCCAATGAGTACAAGTTGTCATAAAACAGATAAGCACATGGCATTGCATATCAAAATATGTTTTTACAATTCAAGTTATTGAATGATACAATGTCAAAACACCTGAAGAGGTTTGGAAACATAGCTCAATGCTAGCGTGGTCGCCTTTCANGCACAAGGCTCTGGGTTTGATTCCCTAGTAGTGTAAAGATAAATGAAATTGGAATAAAGAATGAAGCTCCTGATGTTTAGCCAGAGGTTAGCTGGTCACCTGGAAGAAACAGGCAGTTGTTTCCTGCTTTGGATAAGCTAATACATTAGGCGATCCAGCTANCTGACTTGGAGACTCACTAACTTCACACGGACTTCATTTCGACTAACAGATATGTTCCTACTAGTAAATTATTTATCAAATGTCCTGAGGAACACCTCTTGGCAGGAGAAAGTATCTGTTTTATAGATTCCCAGTACCATGGGCCTTCCATCACATCATAATCAAATATTTAAATCTCTGTCGAGTCTAATTCCCNGGAAAGCTACTTGTTCAATTATTAGGTCCAAACAGCAGCCTCGAATTTTCAAGAAGCCTTCCTTCCAAAACATTTGATGCAAGAGTTTTAATTTACTGTCGAACCTGCTCCAATCATTTCTTAAACATTTGTCATGAGCCAACTGTACTTTAGTCAACTTCCAATAAGCCATGAGAATCAGTTAGAACCATAGCAGTTTCTCTGCTCTGTGTGTGTGTGTGTGTGTGTGTGTGTGTGTGTGTGTGTGTGTGTGTGTTATTGTTGCTGCCATTGGATTTGGGTTTGGGAGAGCTTGGGGGTTTGTTTTTCAGCTTTCTGAGGCTTTCTTCAAAATTCATGCTGTTGGGGAGAGGCACTCATGAAATAGCAAGCGACTCATCTGTGCTCTCAAACACAAAAGGAATCCGCAGAGACCTTTACGGGAGTGTATTGGCCCATGGTGCTAAGAATGCAGCCAGGCTGATTTGCTCAACGGTGAAAGAGTAACAGCAACTACATTAACCACCAGAATGGTCAGTGCAATTAATGCAATTAAAGTAATTAGTCCTGGCAGCTGTAAGGTCAAACAGAGGTAGCTGTGTAACAGCAATCTGCCACTGCAAAATTACCGACATTTCCAACCAAATTATATTCTCTAAATGGTTGCCTTAATGATAAATAAATAAAGTTATGCTAATGTAGGGACTGATTACAGATTGAAATTAGCACAATTGCTTGTTATACAGTCTGCTAGGGTTAACATTTTTTTAAAAACATAATTAATGGCCTTTGCTTACTGTCTCTGGTTATAGATCCTGCAGCTCATTTGCATTCTTTTGCAATATGCTGACAGTGCTAAATGTCTCAGAAGAGTCTCATCTGCAGGCAGAAAATGCGTTTCTCACGTCATCAAGCTGAAACTCGCTCCGGCCTCGGAACTGTGACAATCGGGAAGATGACCAGAAGGGGACCAGCTAAGAATGAGGCTAGGATCCACTTTTTCTTTTCTGTCTCGTGATCCAAGCCTTTTCTGGAGTCAATGTGAAATGTAATTGCTCTTTTGACTCCTATCTTCCCTCTCTCCGGGTCTGAGGAAGAGCTACACTGGTTGATTATTGCAGGAATGAAAGGCGCTCTGACCTTGTCGACCGAACGCCTTACTGCTTTCAGCGTTGCCCATTATACCGAGAGCAGGCAACTCCTGGAGAGAGGCAGAATCTAGAGCGAGCTGCTCCCTGGGCAGCCTGCCAGAAAAGGCTTCAGCAGCAGCAGTTGAGACATTACCAAACAGCTCAGGCAGTGAAGGAAACAGCTTGGGGGGAGGAGAAGCCGAGTATANCAAAATATTGTTAGCACACACCTAAAGGGCTCTCGGTGTGCTAAGACTGCCCTGCCTCAGGCCCCTCAGCTGAATTCTGACCTGAGAATACTTGCTGGGGAAGGAAGCAGCTATCGAGTGTAAAGTACAGCCACTGATTTGCTGAGAAGCTGTGGTTCTCAACCCTCCTAATTCTGTGACCCTTTAATACAGTTCCTCATGTTGTGGTGACCCCCAACCATAAAATTATTTTTGTCGCTACTTCATAGCCATAATTTTGCTACTCTTATGAATTGTAGTGTGTCTGGTATGCAGGATATCTGATATGCGACCCCTGTGAAAGGTTGAGAACCACTGGCTTAGATGGACCGTCGCTTAGGCAGAAGCCCTTGTGGAAATATTCCTATGCAAATCAGAACATAGAGTGACTTTCCTAGCAGAAAGTAGGTCCAGGTATTCACTTACAACAATTGCTCTAGATTCTAAATTATTCACCACTCACCTGCTTGGACTATTTTTAGAATCTGTGGTTGGAATAAAGGTTAGGCTAGAACTAGGCACGAAAGCAGCATGCTCCCTCCTCCCAGAGCTACAGTCAAAGGAAGCTTTGTTTCAAATCAGCTGAGGTTGGCTTGCATAACTAATTTGGTTCCAATCAAGTCTATTCAATGAAATGTTATCAAGCATTTATTATGGGCTTAGGCATTGAGAGAAATACAAGTGAAATATGAAGTATACCTATAGACTAAGGAGAGAGACCAATCAGATGTATAAATTGCACAATTTTGCTTATTGTCCCATTTTGTACCTAAGACAGCACCAGAGACTTGCATGGTATTGGGTACGTCTGACAATTTTTATGTTTGTCTTGTAATCCCCACGTTCAAAGGAGTAAACTTACTGTGGCATTCTAGACCTCTGAATTAGTCTGGCTTGCGTTCTTATTCACCTTATTCTGTGCTCTGTTGCTATAACAGACTAGTCGAGAGCGAGTAATATAGAAGAAAATGTGTATTTTGCTCACAGTTCTAGAGACCGAAAGTCCATAATGGGGCATCTGCCTCTGCTCAGCTCCTGGTGAGAGTCTCATTGCCATGGCCAAGCAGGCACATGGTCCAGAGAAGGCTGATTAAACTTCTTCAGGAGGGAATTCAGTCACAAGAGAAAAGTACTAANGCACCCATGAGGATCTTAAAGATCTCATCCGCTCTTGATAATGGTACATTGGCAACTACATGGGGTTCACATGGGTTTGGGAAAAGCTGTGTCCAACCAGAGCGATCAACTCTGTGACTCATCACACCTGTGCAATCTTGTTGACTTTGATTTGTTTGTTTGTCTGGTCTTGGTTTTAATTTCACTTGATTAAAAAAAATATTTATTTTGTGTGTTTGTTTATATATACGTGTGTGAGTGATTGTTTGTACACATGTATGTGGGTGGCCACAGAGGCCAGAAGATAGGGGGTAGATCCCCTTGGGTCTGGAGTTACAGGCACTTTTGAGCTGCCTGACTTGGGTGTTGAGAATTGAATTTGGGTCCTCTGGAGAACAGCAAGTGACCTTAACCACTGAGCCATCTCTCTCCAGTCCCTAGGCTTTTGTTTTTCAATTCTTTGATAATTTCATACATGTCTATACTCCTCTCTCCTATTCTTCTTTCCCAATGCAACCCTTCTTCCCCACAAAGNCCCTCCTACATTTGTTTCTTTGTTTCCAGTGAATTTGGTGATGATGGCTGCTCACATGGGCATGAGGAGAGGCCGTTTACAGAAACAGGAACAANTTGTCAGCGGTTACACCATTGAAGAAGATACCTCCTCTCCCAGCACCCATTCCTGAAGGTNCTCCTTCAGTAAGCCACTGGGCCTCACGAGCTCCTTTCCCCTGTACGATGAAATGGTNATGAGCCTGACCTTGTACAGTTCTTGTGGAGGTCACCAAAGCTTCAGTGAGTTGATGCATGCAATGGATGTGTCATATCTAGTAGACTGGCCTTGAACTCTATGTCGTCAAGGACAACCCTGAACTGACTTCGGAGCCACTACCACCCCCCTCCACCTCCACAGTGCCGGGATTACACACATGTGCCACGGCACCCAATTCAGAATCTGTGCAAACTTTAAAAGAGTCTCCATTTCTCTCATCGTTGGTTGGCCTCAGTTCTGCAATGGAGAACAGAGAAAGAAGCTTGAGGCATTTTCTGTCCTCATAGTTCTATGAAAAACACTGTTTTGCAGCCATGAATTCCAGATTTTCTGGAACATTCAGACCACAGTGTTGTAGCCCACCATGCACACAAAAAATGGTAATCCTTGTCAACTATCAAATTTGGGAAACAAAATTTCCCTACTGAAAAACATAAAGAATTACCACGGGTGGTAAACATGATAGTTAAAGGCCAGGAATAAAGATATTAAAAGATCATCTTCAAAAGAAGGGTAAAATCATGACCTTCCTACAGATATAAAAATGAACACATGTTCAAGATTTGATCCTGGCCATTAATCAAAGAGGAGCCAGCAGATACTGTCACCTCTTCAAGCAAATTGAAAGTGAGACATAGAAAGACAAAACTGAATGTGGATGGAATAGAAGAAAACAGTGGGTTTCTTTTCTTTTTATTCCCCCAGCGATAGAGGAGTGAAGTCAATTAAATTTTTACCAGACAGGGAAGATTTGCATGTCTGTAAGTTACCCACAGAGATGTAAAATAGCTCCAAGGAAATGGAAGGTGAGCTTCACCTGACNGAATGGACAGGGAATGCGTAGATGCATAGTTGCCCCTACAGCCATGAATGCATAGCTTCCCAGGGAANCACAATTTTCTTTCTTTTGTAATGGAAAAGGCCTTGTGGGATCAATGGCACACTAACTGGAAACATGGCCGGCCCCTTGGCATACTAAACATTTTAAGCGGAAGGAATTTGAGAAAGTAAAAGAATAGGAAGGTTTCTCTCCTGAACCAGGTCATAAAACCTAGGAAGGAAGGATTCCTCTGAAGGTCATAGGATCCTCACATGAGAGGAACTGTCCTTTGGTAAAAGGGGCACCCTTCTCTCTAAAGACACTATGATCCTGTAAAAATCCAAACTAATAAATGTCTTGGTTACTTTTCTTTGGCTGAAATAAAATACACTATCAAAAGCAATTTAAGGGAGAGGGGGGTTTATTTTGACTTCAGATGTAGAAGGATCTTTGATGCCTGAGAAGANACAGCAGCATTCGAGGAAAGGCATGGTGGCAGGGGCAAGAGGCTGACAGGTCACATGACATCCACACTCAGGAAACAGTGAACAGAAAAGTAGGGTCAGGCTACAAGACCCTCAAGGCCTACTCTAGGGACCCATGACCCACTTCCTCAATGAGGCCTCAACTCCTGACTTTTCCATAACCACCCTAAACAGAGCCACCAGCTGGTGACCAACTNTTTGAGCACACTAGCTTTTGGAAGCATTTCACATTCAAACCAAAACAACAGGCCTGTCAGTTACCAGTAAATATTACCCTTTCATCCTCCAATCTTATCTCACCACCACAGCACACCCTTCCTTAAGTCCAAGCACAAGACTACACAAGTTAACCCACTTCTTCATTTCCTTCTCAAGGCACTTCAGTCAGTCACATAAAAAGTGTAGCAAATCAGTGTGCTTGGTTTTCTCTTTTGATCTTATTTTGTTATGGAAGCCTTGCCTGTGACACAATTGAGAGACTAGAAAAGAAAATGTGTGTGTACGCTTTGTGTGTGTTTTCCTCTCTAGAACTGACCCTGACACGGAAGTAGATCAACACAAAAGAGGGGCACTGTTATCTTGACTAAATCCTTGAGACTAGTGACACCAGAAGAGGAAGAAAGGCCCCATTGCTTCGTCGATATGACACAGCACAGATGGCCAGTCAACTTCCGGTGGGCCTCACTCCCTGTGTTTGCTAAGTCCAAAGGTTAAACAAACGAGCGCCATGGAATAAATGTTAGTAGGGCCTGCATTAAGTCAAAGTTTCAGACAAATTGTCCCACAAAACAGTTGCTTTCCTTTTGTTGCTTGACCTTAGGGATAAAGAAAAATGCATCAATGTCAGGTTGTTTTTATTTNTTATTATTATTATTGTTTTTGATTCAGGCTCCCTTTGTGTAGTTCCAGCTGGCCTCAATCTTGTGATCCTCCTGCCTCAAGCTCTCCAGTTTGGGGATTATAACTATAAACCACTGTTTTTTGCAACCTCATATTTAAAAAAACAAATAAACAAGAAACAAAACAAGCAAAAACCTGTGATAGCTTGAAGGTACCACATCCAAAAAAAAATAGTAGTGAAAATAGTTGAAGCAAAAAACCAATAAACTCATAGAAGCTTCCCTCTAATCAGACATGGATAGGGTTCAGGATGTGCTACCCCAAAACATGGCACTGTGGCATGTTGACTATTTTAAGGTAAAGGGAGTTGTGAAAATTCCAGAAGCAGGTCGGTCTCTCTGACTTTCTCCTTTCCTTCTCTGAAGCCAGTCACAAAGCCTGGGGAAGATTTTCTGACCTGAAGCAGTTTGCAGAACATCAGCTGAGGGACACCCACTGAGTCCCAAAGAATTAGAAAAGAATCTCAAATAACAAGTATAGTGACNGAGTTTCCCCACTTCGTTCCCATTAAATCATAGTCTTTGGTCTATCCATACTTCTCCACAGCTACCCACTTTTTCCTCAAACTCAGTGCTAAAATTCTTAGAACTATCTGTGTCTTGGGGTCTTTATTTCCTTACAAGCACCAATATTGTGTTAAACACATAACAAATAAAAGTGTATGCTCCACTTTTCAACCTTCTAAACGTTGCTGTTGTCAGTGGGGTGTGGTGGTGGAGCACCCCTTTGATCCCAGCACTAGGGAGGCAGAGGCAAGTGGATCTCTGTGAGTTCAAAGCCAGNCTGGTCTACACATTGAGTTACAGGTTAGCCAAGGNTACATCATGATGCTCTGTCCAAAAATAAATAAATACTTGAAGAAAGGGCATTGTCTTAGTTAGGGTAGCTATTGCTGCAATGAAACACCATGACTAAGAAGCAAATTGGGGAGGAAAGGCTTATTTGGCTTACACTTCCATATTGCTATTCATCATTGAAGAAGTTAAGACAGGAACTCAAATAAGGCAGGAACCTGGAGGCCGGAACTGATGCAGAGACCATGGAACAGGTGCTGGTTACTGGCTTGCTCCACATGCCTTGCTCGGCCTGCTTTCTTATAGAAGCCAGGATCCCCAGGCCAGGGATGACACCACCCACCATGGTATAGGCCTTCCCTCATCAATCACTAATTAAGAAAATTCCTTACAGCTGGAGCTTATGGAGGCATTTTCTCAATTGAGGTCGCCTCCTTTCAAATAACTCTAGCTTGTGTCAAGAGACTAGTCAGCACAGGCATTTTGCTTTCTCCACACTACATTATTTACAAAGCAACTTGGGAGTTAGTATTCTTCTGGACTTTCCCAGAACCTCGGAGGTGCAGAAGATATACCANTATTGTGTTTCACCAAAATGTCGTATTTTAAATAGTAGCATGTACATGCCTTCTGAGTTTTCAAAAGCCCATCGAATGTTTAAACAAGTGCAAGTTAGCAGGAATGAGTAAAGAGCACACTTCTAAATATAGCAGCATAATTACTGTCATGTAAATCANCTCCTCAATAAAGCCTTGGAACAGTGCAATAAAGGGCTTATCTTGACAAAGTTGGGACAAGTGGAGAGGTGAATGAGTTCAGAATGTCCATGGTTTCGGCATCATGACATGGGGTGGGGATGTTCCCTTTCATTTCCTTTGTATGGAAGGAGTTTATGATGTGTTCTTATACTATCGAGATTGTGTTTCCCTGCAGGACCAGATAAAGGTGGAATTGCAAATGACCCATCTCTAGGGCAAGAAGGCGAGGCAGTTCTCTTCTCTCTACACTAATGTCCATGGATCTATATTTCCGTCCTCTCTCTGTTTCTTCTCATCATGANGGGGCAGCTGTTTCCAAATTTGTATAAAGACATCGCAAATTGAGTTCCACCAANTCTTTTTCTAAAGTATCATTCAGACAAGGAATTTGACATCATCATGATGCCCNGCCAGTCTATGCTACCTATTATTTGAATGTACTTGTCATATAAAAAAAAAAAAAATTCCAGGGCAATGGAATTCAACTATCACTAAGTAAGTATTAGATATTTTCTCTGTATTATGGAAATAGTCAACAACAAAAATGTCTTGTCATTTAAAAAACAAATTCTAAATAGAAAGGCAGAAAGGTAATTTAGGCTTCCTGGCGCCAGCCAGCTCTGGAGGAGAACGAGAGATGAAGAGTTCAAGGTCAACTTGGGCAATTCAAGGAGACTCTGTCTCAAAAGTCAACCAAACGGGCTGGAGAGATGGCTCATAAGTTAAATGTACTTAAGAGCTCCACGGTTGGTTCCCAGAACCCACATTGTGGTTCATAACCATCAGTAACTCCAGTTCTAGGAGATCCAATGCGTTCTTCTGGACTCCATGGGCACTAGGTACACATGCGGTGAGCTTACATGAAGGCAGGCAAGACACTCATACATACAAAATAAGTTCTTAAAAACCAACCAAACAAAACTGATAAAGCTGCAATTCAAAGACAAGCTTGATGATTAGAATAATGAAGTGAGATTAGTAGCAGAGTGGTAAGACAGTACAGAGAATTGTAGACTGAAGTTAGAGACTACAGGTGACTTCNTGTCTTGCATTGTNTTTAGGGAAATGAAGGGATCTACCCAGGGTCCTCATAGGGCAGCTGTTTCATATCCTACNTAGAAACNAAGACCAGGAGCCAGTTCTGGGTGCTAAAGCTAGAACANAGAGCAGGGGTGTATGAAGGGCTGAGGAAAGCAGAGGTAAAAGAACCAGCATTTCTTCCCTGACGTGTCAATCATTGGACCTGCCGAAATAATGCATCAGTGGACAAACAGGAGGGAGGAGTGCAAATTTAGTACTGTGAAATGTAACCATTGAAAGGGATTTAGAAGCTTCCTTGCCTTCTGCGTAAGGGACAGTGAAAGCAGATGGAGGTGAGGCTAGAGATGCTAGAGAAAGAGTGAGTTTAGGGGAGACGGATGGATCTGAAGCGAGATGGTATAACCTGGGATAAACATCTCTGGCTTCTGGGTGCGGCATCAACTGCACTTGTCTGTAAGATACACATCAGTCTCCCCCGCTAATGAGCTACGTTGGGAAGGGAGTCACAGCAATTGACTATCTCCAGGAGATCTGTCCTCTGAGGTCCAGAAGGATACTTCAGAGGAACTCCTTGCCTGCATCTGCTGCTCTTCTTTTGAAGTTGAGAGAGGTCAATTTTTCAGAGATCATTTTTCTGAGCCTCAACAGAATCTCTGACAGGCAAACTGGGCCACTGACTTTTTTTCCCCTTTCATTACAAACTTTCAAAGTCTCCATAACAGGGAAACTGTGAGCATAGCAAAAGTGCAGGGAATGCTAGTATGATCCCCTGGTAAGGGAAATACAGTTATTAAGTACAATCATTCTCATATAGTAAAAAGAATATGGGAATGCAGAGTAAGAAAGACACTGTCTCCAGGGAACTATTTTTAAAGTCTTGGTGGCAGGAAGCACTCCTTTGGCTGACCAAACCAGGGCAGGCTCAGTATCCTTCTCTCAACCTCCTCCTGCCCCTGAGGCCACGCCCTTCCCTGTGGTGAAGGAGAGTGGGCTCTAGAGAGAACAGCAGCACCCCAAAACTGAGGTCACTCTTCTCTGAGTCATCCAGAAACACCGTCACTCTGGGGTGACTGTGGCCATGCTGCTGCTGTCCGTGCCAGCGCTGTCACATGGTGTCTGGCAGTGGCGTCACTCAGGCTGATAGGAAACCCTGAGCGTTTTCCTACACAGGCAGCCAAAGTAACTATGAAATGAAGTTCTATAAAGATAGGGTGAAGCCAAAATGCCGTCGGTAGATGAATGGATAATGAAAA
>LZPO01117057.1:137751-159767 GCA_001675575.1 Neotoma lepida
CAGGGTGAAATGTATTTAATTCAGTCAATAATTCCTTCTTTCTGAACACTTCCTCTATGACCTCTGTGGGTCTTCCTTAAGACATAGGTGTTTCATCTATTCTGTAACATCATTCTTTTTTTCATTAGGTCATGGTCATCCTAATGCACCATGGGCTCTCAAATTGGATGTACCTTCTGAATTATCCAAAGGCCTCTTTCAAATTTGGATTGCTGAATTTAATTCCCAGAGTTTTCAACAAGAATGGAGTTGAATCCAAGGTTTTCCATTCCTGTTCAGTTCCCAGCTGATGCTAATGTTGCTGGTCTTGAGACTACATTTGGAGACCCAACAACCTAATGATATATCTATATCTATATCTATATCTATATCTATATCTATATCTCACATATATTTGCTCATATGTGTGTGTGTGTGTGTGTGTGTGTGTGTGTTGTACAAATCCTAAATGGTCTTATAATAAAAACCCAGAGCCAGATATCAGGGTAAAAGCTAAAAGATCAGGGCAAACAAGCCACAGCCACTTCTCACCTTGCCAACTCCTCAGCCGAAAAGATCCTGTCTTCACGAATCCTCAGACTGAATGCCTCTGAATCCTCAGCCAAAATGGCCTCTTGTTCCTGTCTCCTCACACCTTATATGCCTTTCTCCACCCAGCCATTTCATTTCCTATCTCAACCTTCCTTGTGCTGGGATTAATGGCATGTGTGTGCTTCCCAAATACTGGGATGTGTGCCACCACTGCCTGACTCTATTTCTCTCCTAGATTAGATCAATCTCATGTAGCCCAGTGTGGCCTTGAACTCATAGAGATCTAGATGGATCTCTGCCTCCCAAGTGCTAGGATTAAAGACGTGTACCACCACTGTCTGACTTCTATGTTTAATAGTGGCTTGCTCTGTCCTCTGATCTTCAGGCAAATTTTATTAGAGTACAACAAAATATTACCACATACATGGNTCTCTTTCTTTATCCCATGCTGTTCTGGAACTTGCTATGTAGACAACAGGCTGGCATCTAACTCAGAGAGTTCTGCCTGCCTCTGCCTCCCAAGTGCTGGGATTAAAGGCATTACCCAATATGTTTCTAATTTTTTAAAAACACCACAAAACTCTCCTTTGATTTTTTTCAGAGACCTCTAAAACTTGTAGGCAGGTTTTTTTTGTCCTTCGAGCCAGCTCCCAGATAACCACACAGAGACTTCTTATTAATTATGAAAGCTTGGCCTATAGCTTAGGCTTGTTTCTTACTAGCTCTTATAACAACCCATATTTCTATTAATCTACATGCTGCCATGTGGCTTTAACCTCTTCGTGTTTTACCTCTTTTACCATTTTGTGTGTCCAACTTGTTCTGTGTCTGTCTGGCTTCTCCTTTCTTCTTCCCAGCATCCTCTTTGCCCTGAAAATCCTGCCTAGCTATTGGCCATTCAACTTTCTATTAAACCAATCATAGGGACACATATTCACAGTGTACAAAAAGATTATTGCACAACAAAAACTGGTCTCTGGAAATTTCCTCCTTCATGGTCCAACTTCCTCAGACTAGTACTATCCCCTTTTCCATTTTTTGGGGTCCATCCTGACGCCACTCAATTATCTCTTAGTAAATTCCTCCACGGTCCTCTGGTTGCCAAGTTTTAAGGTCACTTCCTTCTCCGGTTTACTCTTGCCCAGTTCTTTTTAGCCTATTAATTTTTTTTCCTCAACATGCTTTTCTTCTTTCATCAGTTTGCAAAATGCCATGATATGCGATAAAAAACTGGAGTGAAGGGTCTAGAAAACATGAAGTAGGAAGAATTTTGAAATGACCTGGGCTATAGTCATAACCAATGTTTTAGAAGCCACACAGTACTCTGTACCTCCTTTTCAGGGGTCCTCCTGCTGTCTCAGGCTCTGTGTATTTTGTTTACTGCACTGGACTATCCTTTCCCTGTAACACTACAATGCAAATCTGCCTTTGCATTTGTCACTCTCCAGGTCATTTTCTTCCTATTATGGCTTCTTACTTTTCATGTCTAAATTTAAATAGCCGCACGTCAGAAAGGCCTTCACTGGCCTCTGCAAGTAAGACACTTCATTGCCACCAACTTAGTCATTCAGGTCATTTGTGCTAGGTATTGTCTAATCTGGTCTGTAAACCCAATACTCAAGAAGATCAAAAGTTGGAAGCCAGCTTGAGCTAAATAATTGAGGATGACTGGCCTTGGACTAGACAGTGAGTATCTTAAAAACAAATAAAAATGATAAATACAAGTGCCATGCTTGTTTTGTTATATTTTCTCCTCAGCTAAAATCTAAGTTCCCTGAGATTTGTTCAGTTGATTCAGCTTTAAATCTCTAGTGCCCACCATGGTGCCCGACCCATGCATAGTTGGCGGGAAATAGATGTCCTTTGATGTAAAAAACTGCATAAGTCAGTGAGGGAGTGAGTAAATGTGTGAGTGAGTACTAAGATTCTGTTTGTTTGTTTCATTGAAGCAAAATGTTCATAGCAAAACAATTTTAAGAGATAAACAGTTCTTTTGTATTTAGTGTGTCCCAGTGTTTTGCAACCTCCATGCCAGATTTTAAAACAGTTCATCATTCTCGTGTAAAACCCTACACCTGCTAAGCAGTTACACCCAATTCCCTCCTTCCTCTAGTCACTAACAACTGTCATTCCATTTTCAGTATCTCTAGATTTAACTATTCTGCATACTTCATATAAATGAAACCATTTAGCATATGACCCTGTATGTCTGACTTCTTTCATTTAGTATAATAGTGTCAAGGTTCATCTACATTATAGCGTCCATGAGTACTTTGCTCCTTATTACAGCTGAATAATATTTCATTATATGTGCATACTATAATTTGTTTAACCGTTCATTTGATGGACATTTGGCCTGGCTCCACTTTCAGCTGTTGAGAATAATGATCCTGGAACATCATACACACTTCTTTCTAATAGGTCACAAGCTCCACTTTGGAATCCGGGGTTCAAGCAATGCTTTCCAGCGTGTTGAGTCCCTTTAACTCTTCCTCATTCTGATTTTCTGGCATGTCTTTTCTGCTCCAGAAGTGTTCAGAGTGGCTGAGAGTAGCTTTACAAAAGGATCTGCCTAATCAACATAACAAATCAAGTTATTTACTCTGTGGATTTGGACAGCAGATCCTAAACCTACCAGGGTTGGAGCTAGAACTAAGCCTGGGTGGGAAGAAACTGAAAGGGGAGATGCTAGCTAAGATTATGACTTTTTAAGAATATGCCTGTTAGAAGATAGTCTGTTTACTCATCCAGCAATGAGCCCTGATTCTCCAAGAAATGTTAGGAGGAGCCAATGTGTTCTGAATTAAACACTTGCTGGCCCTCAGTGGTATGTTCAATGCCATCCTCAGTGGTAGAAACTTTTAATCTGCAATTAGACATATATTAAGCCATTAAAATATCATTGCATTTTAATGATTTGAATCTATGAAAATATGTAAATTAGTAATGGCTTATTAAACTTTACAGTTTTGGGTTATTGTTAAAAAAAAGATCTCCACATAGAAAATGTTAGGGATGGGGGAGGGGGAAACCTTTTGTGTGTTTTATTACTCATTCCTCAGCGAGGCTGACAAGAATGAAAATGTTCGTGCGATTAATAATTTAAAAAAAATAAGCATATTAGTTATTATGAACAGAAAGGACTCCGGTAAAGCCTGAGTGCTGACGTTGTTTAGGTCTGAGCACTTTATCTGCATTTTCTTGCTCTATCTATGTTCTGGAAAGCTCCACTCAATTTAGAACATAAATTTCAAAATGGTTTCCTCCCTGGAACTGTCGGAAAGCCTGTAGTTATGTGGTTACTTAAATATTATTTCCATAGCTACGCTGGCTTCCAGCCCCAGCTGAAATGCGTATCAACAAGCTCCCTGTGAAAATGGGAAGGGAGGGGCCAGAGAGGAGACAGAGGACACTGACTTTCCTTGGGAGGAGGAGGAGGTGTAATGTCTTTATAAAGTAATAATTAAAAGAAAAACAATTACTGGAGCCTTATCTGGACCACGCAGCTGCACTTCCTCCTCTGGCGTTAGCAGTGTTTCTAAGGTTATGACAAACCATGAAAATTGCATCTTTAGAGGAGTTTTATTCCTTTTCCTATGATTTGATTGAAACAGACAGCTACATTTTGTGTATATATAATTAGGCAGTAAAATGGGCTTTGAAGGCAGGTTCCGTTTAGTATGTGAGTCACATACACAGCAGCCTTTCATTCAGCAGCCAAAGACTGATCTTTTTAATGCTTCAACTCGCTCAACGTGTTTTCTGAATGCTACATCTTGCACATAGGGAGTTGGGGGAAGGAAGGGAAAGGGNACTCCTGAGTATTGAGTACAGAAAGATATATTGAACATATTTCTATCTTATTTATATTAACTGTTAGTGTTAATATTTCTCTCCTCATCTACCTCTCAACTTCCAGAGTTNTGACATATTGGTGGAAGTGTCTGTCCTGCAAGCCACTCCCTAGTAACCAGACAGAGGCTTAATATTAATTATAAATGCTTGGCCAATAGCTCAGGCTTGTTACTAGCTAACTCCAAACCAGCTTTCAGCCCATATTTCTTTCTTTCTTTTTTTCATCTTCTTTCCAAAGGAAAAAAATTCCAAAAAGCCAATCTAGGAAGTCTTTGGTGATTTAACCTTACGACAAACTGATTTTATCATCTTTTTTCCAGATTGTCGTCAGGGGCACCGCTGAATGCTGCGCCAGCTCCTGGCGTGTCTAATCCCTCTCATAAAAGGCCATTGTGGCAGTAAACTGAGACCAGTGGTCTTTTCTTTCTGTGCCTCTCAGCCCTCAGAGTAATGGCGCTGGGTCCCCTCACGGTGCTCTTCCCTTCAGAGGGATAGTTTCTCCCTTTAGCTAGGGTGGGGAGGTCGGGGTGGGGTGGGGTCGGGGAGACTGGAGACACAATGCCATTTTTCAACGCTGTCCCCATATGTGGCACTAAGTGATCTCCCCCCTCCCCCATCTTAAATTAGGAAGAGCTTTAACATGGGGCGGTTATTTGAGACACAGACTGGTTTTTTTATGGGAGATTCTCCTCTGAGATTTCATGAGTACAGTGAGAATAGGCCTGGATGTAGCCCCGCCCCCACCCCACCCTCGCCTCTCATAATAGAAATTAAGCCTATCAGTTGAGCATCACTATGTCGCCTTGTCTGATTAAAAAGTCATTGCCTGCTAATCTCTGTACTTTAGTTTGCTGTAAAACACTTGTCATCTCCTACCCCTTTCTGACAAGCCCCCAAAAGCAGAAGAATTATATCAAGCTACTTGGTTGACTTATGCAAGCGGTAGTCTGCCGTTTGTAGAACGTCTCTCTTCGGAAGACCTGAAGGGACCTTAGGCTCACTATCACATTAACAGGGCCCAGCTCCAACATAAGGGCACAGAGCCAACCACCATAGTCTTGCCAATATAAACTTCTCTGGTGATTAGCATCCTGGTAACCAAGAGAGATACCTAGGTTTTCATTTTTGATGTGAATTCAATGTCCGTACAAGAATTTCAATTTTCAACTCGGCCGTATTACTGGGTAAACCACTCAGTATTCAATTTACTTCCTGGGATGTCCCCCTGGGGAGTCTGCTCCCCAAGATGAAGGGCTTTACATGACAGGCAGGTGTATATATTTCCTCAATTGGCCTAATCTAATAAAGCTGGACATGATTTATATGTGCAAAATGTTGCCATGTTAAATAATTCAGAGTGAGACTGCCATTTCTACTTGCACTGCAAATAGATGTCAATCTGCATTTGATGGAGTCAGTATCCCACAGGGATTCTGGATCAACTGAAAGAGAATGCATTGCTTGCCCTGGTTCCAAGGAAGAACACTGGGGATGGCTCTCTAATGGAAGCCTATGGATTTTGGTCCAAGCCAAGTGTGGTTTTCAACACACGCCATTTTCACTGATACCGTTTTTTTGTTCGAGGAATAGCTTCCATAGTGGGTGTGACAGCCACCCAGATCTCTATGTAAATCTGATAGCAGGACTTCCTTGTCAGAAGCAAGGTGGATCTGTGGTCAAGACCCCACAGTGGGGTAATCACTTCCTTCCTATATAGATAGTCTGTGGTGATATATTGTGCACCCCAATATATTGTGTACCCTAATAGTGTACCCTAATAAATTTATCTGGGGTCAGAAAACAGAACAGCCACTAGATTAGACATAGAGGCCAGACAGTGGTGGCATATGCCTATCACTCGGGAGGCAGAGATCCATCNGGGTCTCTGTGAGTTCAAGACCACACTGGGAACAGAGCCAGGCATGGTGGCACACACCTTTAATCCCAGCACTGGAGATCTCAAGTCTTTGCTTGGGAAGGACACATGCCTTTAATCCCGGGAAGTGATGGTGGGAAGCAGAAAGGTATATAAGGCTGAGGACCAGGAACTAGAGGCTCTTGAGCAGTTCAGCTGAGATTCATTCGGGAGAGGACTCAGAAGCCTGCAGTCTGAGGAAACAAGATCAGCTGAGGAGTTGGTGAGGTGAGGTTGGCTGTGGCTTGTTCTGTCTCTCTGATCTTTCAGAATTTACCCTAATATCTGGCTCCAGGTTTTATACTAAGACCATTTAAGATTTGTGTTACAATAATTGGTCCTCTTTCTCTCTACTCTCACCTCACAATCTTTCCTATTCCCTATTCTTCTTCACCTCAAACTGCATTTTTAATATTTTCTTTTACAAAACATTATCTTTTAAGTTTTTTATTTATTGTTTTCTTTGAGGCAGGTTCTTGCTACTCATCTCAGGCTGTCCTCAGACTCAGTGTCTGCCTGTCTCAGTTTCCTGGGTGCTGGCATTACAGACATGCACCCTACACAGTACATGGCAACAGCAGCATCCTGAACCAAATTCTGTATTAACCGCAGTTACACAAAAAGAGTTTACAGAAATAAGGTCTGCACACTTCATAGCAGTGCGTGTATGAACTTCAGCAAAGGCTTGTATTTATATGCAGACGTAGGTCAGTCAACATTGCCCAAACATTATGTTGCATCTTCATTAGAATAGAAATCCCGTAATAATAGAGACTTTGGTATCTCTGGTATCTATTTATTTATTGCATAGTATTATACCATATTTATCAATATTATTGATTGGCGATGAAAACAAAATGGGAACATTATGGAAATGATATAGCCAAGATTGGGTGTTTCCTGGTAACTTCAGGACACCAATCTTGGACAATTTTTTTTCCTTTTTTAAAAAAAAATTATTTGTTAATTTATTTTTTTACATCTTGACAGTTTCCCCTCCCTTCTTGCCTCCCATTCCCTCCCCCCTCTGTACCCCTCCCGCCTCCTCTAATCCACTCCTCCTCTGTTTCTGTTTCTGTTCAGAAAGGGGCAGACCCCCCCATGGGTATCAGCAAAGCATGGCATATCAAGTTGCCCTAAGACTAAGCACCTCCCCTTGTATTTAGGCTGGGTGAGGAGATACAGTATGAGGAACTTGGCCTAATTTGATGGCTGGATGTGTCCTGTGCTTTTACTGTGTGAACTCAGCAGACCACAGCAGTCAGCTACTTCATCAATCTTTAACAGCTGATTGGGATCCAGGCTTTGAGTTACTCAGAAAAAGGAGATGTTGCAAAATGCCAACGGTGAAGTGGAAACCACGCAGGGAACCTTAACTCCCGAAATCCCTCAGGCACACAGAGCCCAGGCGTGCTTTCTCTGGGGTTGGCCCTAATGAAGCAGGCAATTATTGGTTAATATTCCCTTTAATTAAAGCATAATTTTGAAGTTTGTTTCAAACCCAATTCTTTGTTTGTTTTGGTTTTGATTTTTTGTGACAGGGTTTCTCTGTGGAACAGCTCTGGCTATCCTGGAACTCATTTCGAACTCTGGCCTCGATCGAATTCAGATATCTGCCTGCCTCTGCCTCGGGAGTGCTGGGATTAAAGGCGTGCACCACCAGGGCCAGGCATTAAACCCAATCAATTCTTGTTGGTTATTTGATATCTTTATACACACATACTCAGCTCCGGAGAAAAATGAAGTTAAAATATTTGCAAGAAAATGGATGGGCTTAGAATGGGTAATAGTGAGCAAGGTTATACAGTGTCAAAAAAAAAATAAAAGCATCTTAAATGCATATTTTCTCTCCTATGGAGAATCTGGGCACTAATATCTATATATGTAAATAAATGCACACTTAGTACAATATAGCATGAAGAAAGGAAAACAAGAAAAGCTAAGTATCAGGCGACGAAGAAGAACTGAGTGCAGACAATAGACACCAGTTATAAAAGAGAATATGAAGCTAAGTGTTTTTTCTAGTTCCAATTCTGTCAGTGGAGCTTTTGACTTTGGTAGTGCATAGGTGCATGAAATGTAGCCTACACTGCAAGTGAAGATTTCAGTATGAAGATCCGCATCTTCAGTGTCAAATGCCCATTCTAACTGTGTTCAGTGAGTTGTATAAACTTTGGGTCTGGTTGATATTGATGAGTGAGGTTTTGATTTATTTGCAGGGTATTTTTTTATAATAAAGTTTTGTTGTTGTTATTTTGTTCTTTGAGACAGGGTTTCTCTGTGTAGTCCTGGTTGTACTGGAACTCGATCTGTAGCCCAGGTTGGCCTTCAATTTAGAGATCCGCCTGCCTCTGCCTCCTGAGTGCTGGGATCAAATGCATGCGCCACCACTGAGTGTCTATAATAAAGTTTTTTAAGTTAAAAAAAATAATAAACCTAATTCTGATGAATATAAGAAGATCCTCATACATATTTTAAAGAAAGGGAAGCAGATAAAGAAATCAATTCCTTCTGCCTCCTGTGTGTCAGCCTTTCTTATTTTTTTCATAGCTGTTTATTGACATCTGAAATCACCATATTTTGTTAGCTGTTTAGTTATTATATTTCAGCTTCATTAGAATCTAAGTCCCATTAAAATAGAGATTTTGGTATGTCTGGCATCTAGAATGGAACCTGGCATACCATGGGCACTCAATAAATATTTATTGAAAGAATAAATATTTAACTACTATTCAAATTACTTGATTATTGTTTTGTATAAACATTAACCCTCTAGAACTAATTGTTTGACAAGATCCAATCATCACTACCATTTTTTTTACATCTACAGTGAAAAGGAAACATAAAATGCAAATAAGTAACCTCAACTTAACAGGAGATGTTAACTATCAGCTAACTTATGACTTAAAGACAATTTTAGATGTAGGTCCTGGGTAACTTATTGTATTCAAACTCATTGACAGTTTGTGGGAGCCCCACACTGTATAACCACCAATGAGTCTTGGCTCTTCAGCTGTTGAGGTTAGGAACTAGCTATCTTCTAATTCTCTCTCTCTTGTCAGTGATGGAATTTGAACTTCTGCAGATCAAGCTCCTGCTCTCCCAAAAATACCTTGCTGCTTCACCAAAAATGGGATCATTATTCCTGCTTATTTTTTTCTCTTTTGAAATTTTAAGCTGAGAATTATTTGAGATACTTAGTACCATGACTAGTAGATAGCATTCAATAAAAACTACTATTACTGGAAACATTATTTCTGTTATTTCCCAACTGATTTTAGCTAGCCAGTCTGAACTTCTGAAATCTATTCATTCTGCCTACATTTTGCTGACTCAAGGTCTTCAGCTAGCTTGGATGGCTTTCTTTTATGAAATTTGCTTGGTTGCTATCTGGTCTATTATTGGAATGACTCACTCAGCCATGGTTGTACCTGAGCTTCATTTCATGTCCACACCAGCACTGTCCATCTTGTCTAGCCGTGGAATCAGATTCTAAATCTAACTTTCACCTTCCCTCAGTCCCTTATTTTGGACTTGAAAACTGGTTCCAAAGAAAATTATGAGTTGCCTAAGTATCAGAATAATCTTGTCACTATCTTTGATGTATAGCTGTGGACAAACCGCATGCTAACCGAGTTTCCATGCTTTCATCTTTAAAATGAGAAGAGCCCGGATAGAATCGCCTCTAAGTGTTGTGAGTGGAGCTTGGTGTTGAAGGGTTTTCCCAGCAGGCCCTGTGTTCACCTCTCAGCCTGGAAGAAGAGCAGGAGGAGGAAATGGACAGGGAGGAATAGGGAATAAATCAAAGAGTGGTCTTTAAAGTTATTGCCAACTAAAAATGTTTGACTCTAATAACGCAAGTAAATGTTTGACTTCCATACCTTTGCAGGTTAGNGAGTCAAAGAATTTCTACTGTAGCAAAGTATCACATCTCCCTGTTTTCTCCACTGGTGGATGATCTAACCAAGGTTTTATATGTGCTGTTCTGTATCTCAGCATTTCTTACAGCTGCTGATTTCTAACTGTTTGGCATATGAATACACATATCCACAACAATCTGACTCCTCTACCAATTCATACAGTTTCAGTTTTCAGTATTATTAGTCCACAGCAGTCAAGACGGAATGCCATCAGATTACAGGTTTGATAGCTCCACCAGACAACATAGAAAGAAAAAACAAAAAACAATGTGTTGTCTCTATGTGTAGGTTTGTTAGGACTCAGAAAAATATCTCCAGTAGAAGGTCCCAGCAGCAAAGTCTCTATGAGGCCCTCCTGTCTTCAAGTTTCTGACCTCTACTCTTTCACCTCACAGAAACGAGAATCTTCTCCTCAAACCAGCCATAAAACCTGAAAACATGACTCTAACCTCCAACTTCTCGTAAGTGCTGGCCATAAAGAAATTCTTTGATCGCCCTTGTTTGACGGTAAGTGATAAGACCTCATTCCAGAAAACAGCTAGCTCCACACCAAGGAGGAAGAAATTCTACAAAAAGGAGTCCAAGAAAAATCTGAACAGACAGGCCTTTCTAGTTGGCCCACACGGCCTGTTACCAGTGGACCAGTCCTTTCACCTGATCACGTTTCTGCACAACTGACCCGGCTTCTCACAACCTAAGCATGACATNAACATTTTCCCTTGAGTCTTCCCTCTAAAGNCTTCTATGTCGCATAGAGCTGTGAGTGACTAAATCTGGTGTGCGTTTCTTGTTAGCTTGAACTTGGTTATGGAGGTGTCAGCTGTAAGTGTCCTGAGGGGCAGGAGAAACATTGTTCCCCTCCTACCTCTAGNGCTTTATGACTTAAAGTACATTCAGACACACTGACTCCTATGACCCTCACAACAAACTAATGAGGTAAGTAGGACAAGCTTATTGTCCCAGTTTATACAGGAAAAACTAGGGCACAGCACAAAACTGAAGTGCCTTGCCCTAGGCATTACAGTTGATTAGTACAAGTAGGACAGGAACCCAGGACTTTTACTCTCAGTCGAGGGTTATTTCTATGTTGCCTGCCCCCATTCTTAGCAGCTGACTCACCCCCATGAGATGCCCATCACCAAACCTTCACAGTGGAAAGAGATCTCTCCTCCCCACTGCCTACATGACTTCCCTGAAACAGAATGGGTCTTTGAATCAGTTACATAAAAGAACATACATACATATGTTTCCATACGGATGAAAAGTTAGTGGAGATGCCCAGATGTGGCTTACAGCTGGAGATGTCACATCCTACTAGAGATAAAGACCCTGGCTATGCTCTGCTTTGTGTACACCTGCCTCCTCCAGTATGTCCTCTAGTGTGGGATACGATGTACAAATCAGCTGTAAGCAATACCAAGCACCAGGATTTAGTGAAGAAGCACATAGTATTGCTGTTTGTGGGAAACTGTGAAAAATGGTCACTATTTGAACTGTNGAGTTCTAGCTGTGACCTTGAATGAACCATGAGGTCAGATGTTCACTCTTGCTGACTAAAACATACCTTCCCAATTTTATTACTGTTACAACGTGAGGAGTCGCTCTTTCAACAAAAGCCTAGAGGTTTGAAAGCTTTCATCACCTCTTCAATCTTGTATCATTGCTCTCTTTCACTCTCCTGTNTTACAGAAGTTTTACTTCCGTGTCTTTGGAGTTGTAAATTTGTAAAATCTGGGCCAAGTCTGTAGCTTGGTGGTAGAGCACTTACCTAGAATGCACTCAGAAAGTCTGAGCCCCAGCTCAATAAGCAATCAATAAAGTAAATGCATACTAAATAGTAAAATCAAATTTTATTTATGTATTGCACAAGCAGTCTTNGACATGTCTAGCCACAGCTCAGTTCCTCTGAAAGAAATATAAATGATGTAGAAAGTAACATCTGTGCACTTGAAGTCTTGAAAGACACATACNTCCAAGAACATACTTGTCACCCAGGTATAGCGATNCACACCTGTAATCTTAGCATCCTGGGGGTTACCGGAGGATTGTAGATTCAGGACAAGCATAAAAACAAACAAACAAGCAAAATCAAATAAACAAATAAGTACACATAAAAATATACTTGGGTGTTAAACGTTAATAGCTCCCCAAATTCACATGTTGAATTCACATGTCCCCAGGTTAGCTATGTCTGGAGAAGGGGCCTTAAGGAAGGAAACATAGGTTAAATAAGTTCATAAGACTGGAACTTGATGNTATAAGAANAGCATCCTATATGAAGAGACACCAGGGCCCTCTCTCCCTGTTCTTTTCTTTCCCTTCTCCACTTGCAGACTCAGGAAAAGGACCTCATTAGAAAAGAGCCACATGGACTGGGAAGATGGCTCCAAGATTAAGAGCTCTGANTGTTCTTACAGAGGACCCGGGTTTGGTTCCTANCATCCANGTGATGGCTCACAATAACCTGTAACTCAGTTCCAGGGGATCTGACACTGTCTTCTGAGCTCCNCATGAACCAGACATCCATATGGTGCGCTTACATGTAGGCAAACACTCAAAGATATAAAATAAAATTTAGAAAGTCTTTCAAGTAAATAAACAAATGAGCCAGAGACCTTGACCTTGGAGTTTGTCTTCATAACTANAAAATAATAATAATAGTAACAACAACATCAACTTCTTTTAGTCTATTTCAGTAGCCCAAGGTTATTAATACAGNACTTATGGAAAAAAACAGTGTCAACCTATGGACAATTCAGACTACAATGACTTGGATTGCAGAAGCTATCCAAGGGAATGGCCAAGCCAAAATACAGTCTACGTCTATGGCCTGGATTTTAGAAAGATAGCACATACACATGAATTTAATAAGGAGGCTTAGGTTCACGTTCAAGCTTGCTATCTCTAGCCTATAATAGCTGTTATCATCTGAATGGTCTTTTGTGCCATATCCCACTCAGGATTTTACTCACGTNCCCTCTAGCAGCATTGCCAGGCTGGTCTACAGAGCAAGTTCCAGGACAGTCAGAGTTACACACAGAGGAACCCTGTCTCGAGAAACAAAAACAAACGACAATTGAATAAATCTATTTAATTCAGTAAATACTAGTATACATTCCCTAAGGGAATAGAGGGTCAGAAATGTCATATTCTGTGCCAATGATAACATGGCTGATGCCACCACCAACACCAAAGTAGAGCCACAATATGAAGACATAACAACTTAGATAAATAAGGATAATGCTTTTCTGAGCTGGTGTAAAACAAGAGTGTAAGGTTTGTACCTGATATGGAGAAAGTTTTTCATTAAATATCAAAAGAAATACCCTCATGAGGTAAACTGATATCAATGAATATGGAACAAGGCAAAGATCAGACAGCTCCTTTTAGATCACCAGTTCTCAACTTGTGGGTCATGACCCCTTCAGGGGTTGAATATCATATATCCTGCATGCCAGATATCTATATTATGATTCATAACAGTAGCAAAATTACACTTTTGAAGTAGCAGTGAAGTAATTTTATGGTTGGGGGTCACCACAGCATGAGGAACTGTATTAAAGGGTCGCAGCATTAGGAAAGTTGAGAGCCACCATTTATATTTTCAGCAGCTCAAGGCTATGTGTTCAGAGATGAGAGAACTTCACACGACCCATGGAAAGCAAATATTTGATGTGGCATTTGCTCTCGTGCTCAGTCACGGCCATTGTAACGTAGTTTTGTTTTGTTTTTCTCCTACCTAATAATGTTAATCCTGAGCATTAGAGAGACGATTAAATAGGCTTTCCTGGAATATTCTCCATTTTCCACATTTAGTAGGGGTCTAATAATAGTTTCTATTGCAATACAGGGTATTATTTGGTGTTCTTGGTTAATACACTCTCTCCTGCTTTGAGATGTTCAATCCAATCATCAAAGCATTTTGGAGATAGCCCAGGATAACTCCTTGAATTGACATCTCTGAAGTGAGAGATTTTTTTATGGTGGTCACTGCACGGCTCACCCAGGCATTTATAAATAGTACGAGGAGACACCTTTGCCAGAGGATAAGTCAGGGATACACCCATCTTGAACTTCAAGTCAAGATTTAGGTGCTACCAATAATCTGAAGACATACACACCTTGGAAGACAGAGTCAGAATTCAGGAACCAGAATTAACTCCTGAGAAAGAAAGGATGCAGTTATATAAAGAGAAATTAATATTACAAAGGATTTGAGGAAATACTGCATAAGTGAAAGTGGAATCAAGCAGGACCCTTTAGAAATAAATATTAAAATTATTGAAATAGACATCCTCTGTGAATAGGAAAACCAGCATCATGGATAGACTTACGATCAAATGAATGAGTGAGAAAACCGATTGCAGCAGTCTGCTAGAGTGCAGGGGGAAAAGGATTGTATACTGCCCTGACTGCATAACCTTAATCCAAATGTGCAAGTCCTAAGCCCTCTTACCTCAAAGTGTGAATGTATAGAAATAGAGTCATAGAAGAGGTAACTGTGGCTATATGATTTCCTGTGAATGAGCCTTGATCAGTCTCTCTGACGTTCTTGAAATGGGACAAAATCTGAACATATGAAAAGACATACCAGATGTGGCTGTTCATGGTGAAAGCATTTATGAAGAGAGCAAGGGGAGAGGCATCCAGACANCCCAGGCTGTCTGGCACCCAGCTTCCAAGAGAGTTTCTGTTGTATAACCTATCCAATCTGGCATTTTGACAGTTCAGCCCTAGCAAAATAATACAGGCAAAAAACAAACAAAAAAATATGAGAAGTATGAAAAAATGGTTAAGAAACACATACAATGCACCTCAATTAAAAAACAAAAATTCAATAAAGTTTCAAGGAAGCAGGCTGGAGAGATGGCTCAGTGGTTAAGAGCACTAGCTGTTCTTCCAGAGGACCCAGATTGAATTCCCAACACCCACATGGCAGCTAAAAATTGTCTGTAACGCCTGTCCCAGGGCACCCAATACCTTTATACAGATATACATGTAGGCAAAACACCAATGCACATAAATTAAAAAAAAAAGATTTCCAGGAAGATAAAATAAAGATAATGGAAGAAGGAATATAATCAAGAAATGGGAAGCAAGTGAGCAAACAGCCTTCCTCTATGGCCTCTGCTTCAGTTCCTGCCTCCAATTCCTGTCCTGTTTGAGTTTCCTGCCTTGGCTCCCTTCAGTGATGGACTGTGATGAGGATGTGTGAGTCTTCCCCAAGTTGCTTTTGTTTCTGGTCTTTATCACAGCCATATAAATCAAACCAGGACAATAAGTAAATCAGGAAAAGTTCTCAATCAGTACAATTATCTATTTTCCACCTATGTGCACAATGAATTTCATGCATGCAGTCCTGAAGAGAGAGAGCAGTGGAGATTGTTTTTTTTATTTCCGATTGTTAACTTCATGGTTAGAGCTGGATCAAGTTTAGAATGTGTTTACTCCAAACCTCTCCACAGAAATGAAGCAACTGAGACTCGGCTTAAATACCAGGTGGCTTTAAATTTTTGTCATTCAAAATTGCTTGACACATTCCTATAGCACCTTACAGAGACAGATCTGTGTTTCCTCCCTTTGAAATGAGCTTTTTTTCAGTGGCACATTTGGCTCTGGTAACCAACTGTCTGGGAGTCCTCCAGGAGTCCACTCTGAACCAACAAATTAGGAAGAGGAGTCAGCAGAAATGACTGGTGTGTGTCCTTTATAAAAGCCAATTCACTCTCAGAGATCTGAAGTTCTGAGGCTGCTGTAGTGGATGATGATGTGTGTGCCATCTCTACAAGGTGCCAGACTGTGAGGGAAGTCGCCATAGACCCTCCAAGGTTGCTTTGTCTCATAACCTCTAAGTCACCTCCATTGGCACCTTGTTGAGCAGAAAAATCTGCCAGTAAGGTATGCTCTTACTACTGTCATTCAAATTTGCAAAACTCATNACTTATGGAAAAAAACAGTGTCAACCTATGGACAATTCAGACTACAATGACTTGGATTGCAGAAGCTATCCAAGGGAATGGCCAAGCCAAAATACAGTCTACGTCTATGGCCTGGATTTTAGAAAGATAGCACATACACATGAATTTAATAAGGAGGCTTAGGTTCACGTTCAAGCTTGCTATCTCTAGCCTATAATAGCTGTTATCATCTGAATGGTCTTTTGTGCCATATCCCACTCAGGATTTTACTCACGTNCCCTCTAGCAGCATTGCCAGGCTGGTCTACAGAGCAAGTTCCAGGACAGTCAGAGTTACACACAGAGGAACCCTGTCTCGAGAAACAAAAACAAACGACAATTGAATAAATCTATTTAATTCAGTAAATACTAGTATACATTCCCTAAGGGAATAGAGGGTCAGAAATGTCATATTCTGTGCCAATGATAACATGGCTGATGCCACCACCAACACCAAAGTAGAGCCACAATATGAAGACATAACAACTTAGATAAATAAGGATAATGCTTTTCTGAGCTGGTGTAAAACAAGAGTGTAAGGTTTGTACCTGATATGGAGAAAGTTTTTCATTAAATATCAAAAGAAATACCCTCATGAGGTAAACTGATATCAATGAATATGGAACAAGGCAAAGATCAGACAGCTCCTTTTAGATCACCAGTTCTCAACTTGTGGGTCATGACCCCTTCAGGGGTTGAATATCATATATCCTGCATGCCAGATATCTATATTATGATTCATAACAGTAGCAAAATTACACTTTTGAAGTAGCAGTGAAGTAATTTTATGGTTGGGGGTCACCACAGCATGAGGAACTGTATTAAAGGGTCGCAGCATTAGGAAAGTTGAGAGCCACCATTTATATTTTCAGCAGCTCAAGGCTATGTGTTCAGAGATGAGAGAACTTCACACGACCCATGGAAAGCAAATATTTGATGTGGCATTTGCTCTCGTGCTCAGTCACGGCCATTGTAACGTAGTTTTGTTTTGTTTTTCTCCTACCTAATAATGTTAATCCTGAGCATTAGAGAGACGATTAAATAGGCTTTCCTGGAATATTCTCCATTTTCCACATTTAGTAGGGGTCTAATAATAGTTTCTATTGCAATACAGGGTATTATTTGGTGTTCTTGGTTAATACACTCTCTCCTGCTTTGAGATGTTCAATCCAATCATCAAAGCATTTTGGAGATAGCCCAGGATAACTCCTTGAATTGACATCTCTGAAGTGAGAGATTTTTTTATGGTGGTCACTGCACGGCTCACCCAGGCATTTATAAATAGTACGAGGAGACACCTTTGCCAGAGGATAAGTCAGGGATACACCCATCTTGAACTTCAAGTCAAGATTTAGGTGCTACCAATAATCTGAAGACATACACACCTTGGAAGACAGAGTCAGAATTCAGGAACCAGAATTAACTCCTGAGAAAGAAAGGATGCAGTTATATAAAGAGAAATTAATATTACAAAGGATTTGAGGAAATACTGCATAAGTGAAAGTGGAATCAAGCAGGACCCTTTAGAAATAAATATTAAAATTATTGAAATAGACATCCTCTGTGAATAGGAAAACCAGCATCATGGATAGACTTACGATCAAATGAATGAGTGAGAAAACCGATTGCAGCAGTCTGCTAGAGTGCAGGGGGAAAAGGATTGTATACTGCCCTGACTGCATAACCTTAATCCAAATGTGCAAGTCCTAAGCCCTCTTACCTCAAAGTGTGAATGTATAGAAATAGAGTCATAGAAGAGGTAACTGTGGCTATATGATTTCCTGTGAATGAGCCTTGATCAGTCTCTCTGACGTTCTTGAAATGGGACAAAATCTGAACATATGAAAAGACATACCAGATGTGGCTGTTCATGGTGAAAGCATTTATGAAGAGAGCAAGGGGAGAGGCATCCAGACACCCCAGGCTGTCTGGCACCCAGCTTCCAAGAGAGTTTCTGTTGTATAACCTATCCAATCTGGCATTTTGACAGTTCAGCCCTAGCAAAATAATACAGGCAAAAAACAAACAAAAAAATATGAGAAGTATGAAAAAATGGTTAAGAAACACATACAATGCACCTCAATTAAAAAACAAAAATTCAATAAAGTTTCAAGGAAGCAGGCTGGAGAGATGGCTCAGTGGTTAAGAGCACTAGCTGTTCTTCCAGAGGACCCAGATTGAATTCCCAACACCCACATGGCAGCTAAAAATTGTCTGTAACGCCTGTCCCAGGGCACCCAATACCTTTATACAGATATACATGTAGGCAAAACACCAATGCACATAAATTAAAAAAAAAAGATTTCCAGGAAGATAAAATAAAGATAATGGAAGAAGGAATATAATCAAGAAATGGGAAGCAAGTGAGCAAACAGCCTTCCTCTATGGCCTCTGCTTCAGTTCCTGCCTCCAATTCCTGTCCTGTTTGAGTTTCCTGCCTTGGCTCCCTTCAGTGATGGACTGTGATGAGGATGTGTGAGTCTTCCCCAAGTTGCTTTTGTTTCTGGTCTTTATCACAGCCATATAAATCAAACCAGGACAATAAGTAAATCAGGAAAAGTTCTCAATCAGTACAATTATCTATTTTCCACCTATGTGCACAATGAATTTCATGCATGCAGTCCTGAAGAGAGAGAGCAGTGGAGATTGTTTTTTTTATTTCCGATTGTTAACTTCATGGTTAGAGCTGGATCAAGTTTAGAATGTGTTTACTCCAAACCTCTCCACAGAAATGAAGCAACTGAGACTCGGCTTAAATACCAGGTGGCTTTAAATTTTTGTCATTCAAAATTGCTTGACACATTCCTATAGCACCTTACAGAGACAGATCTGTGTTTCCTCCCTTTGAAATGAGCTTTTTTTCAGTGGCACATTTGGCTCTGGTAACCAACTGTCTGGGAGTCCTCCAGGAGTCCACTCTGAACCAACAAATTAGGAAGAGGAGTCAGCAGAAATGACTGGTGTGTGTCCTTTATAAAAGCCAATTCACTCTCAGAGATCTGAAGTTCTGAGGCTGCTGTAGTGGATGATGATGTGTGTGCCATCTCTACAAGGTGCCAGACTGTGAGGGAAGTCGCCATAGACCCTCCAAGGTTGCTTTGTCTCACAACCTCTAAGTCACCTCCATTGGCACCTTGTTGAGCAGAAAAATCTGCCAGAAAGGTATGCTCTTACTACTGTCATTCAAATTTGCAAAACTCATTAGGTTCAGATGTCCTTGAAGCTTCTAGATCTGGGCATTGCTTGACACAAAACTAGAGATAATGGGAACCGTGGTTGAAATCACCAAGATTCCCAGGATGCTTCAATACTGGTCCAGTGTTCTTCACTCTACCAGAACCCAATCTTGTGATGTGTCTTTTCAAAATTAGTATGGATTCCCTTTCCAAGTTGAGATATAGTTGTCCATACAATTGTTTTATTATTATTATTATTATTATTATTATTATTATTATTATTATTATTATTATTATTTTGGTCTACATATAGTAAACAGCCTTTTGATAAGGAAATGGACATAGGGATAAGGATTTTTTAAGAGGTAGGTTTTGCTCATGGTATATATATTTCCTTTTCGAGACAGGGTTTCTCTGTGTAGCCTTCGCTGGAACGCACTCGGTAGCCCAGGCTGGCCTCAAACTCACAGAGATCCGCCTGCCTCTGCCTCCCGAGTGCTGGAATTAAAGACGTGCGCCACCACCGCCCGGCGCTCATGGTATATTTTTATATTACCCTTGGATAATCACAGAAGAGAAACTAAAGAACAGTTTGAACAGAGAAACTTTGAAGAATTAACCATGGAGCCGGGCAGTGGTGGCTCATACCTTTAAGCCTAGAAGAGGCAGGTGGATCTCCAAGTTCAAGGCCAGCCTGATCTACAGAGTGAGTTTCAGGACAGCTAGGGCTACACAGAGAAACCCTGTCTCAAAAAACAAAACAACAGCAATAACAAAGAATTAACCGTGGGTNGGAGTGTTGGTTTTAGGGTTAAAAGTACATACTGCTCTTCCAGGGGACCCGAGGTCAGTGCTCAGAACCCTAGTAAGATGGCTCACAACTGGCTGTAACTCCAGCTCCAGTGGGTTCGACAACCTCTTCTGTATACTTTGGGTGCCTGTATTCACTCAAAAACAATTACCCATAAGGACTAGGGACACAATTCATGGGTAGAGTACTACAGAGCACAGAGCATAGATTTGTTCCTTAAGATTACAAAAAAGGTGAGGGACCCAAGCATAAAAGGCAATTGTAGTGACACTGGAATCACTAGTAAAAAGTAAGGAGAAAAAAAAAGTAAAGAGTGATCCAAATCAGATGGAAAGCACTTGCCTAGCCTCCATGAGATTGACCCCANCACCACACACAGCAACAAACAAAAAAGGTTAGAGAACACGGGAGCTCTACTGTACATTCCAAAACCTAGAAGAAAAGATTTTGAAAGTTTTTATCATAAAGACATAAACCTTTAAAGTGACAAGTACATTTACCCCGATTAAAACATGACATTACGTGTGCATGTATAGGAACATGATACTCAGTTAATGCGCACAATTTGCAGTGTTTTATTTATCAGATAAAATATCCAAGGACATAGAGATAGCAGGTACAGTATGTAACATCCGAAGTTATAAAATATGATGTTGGGTTGGGATGAAGCCCAGGAATAATGCTCTCACCCCTAGCCCCAGAGCTGGGGTTACAGGTGTGCATCACTAGGTTTTTGCATAGGCTCTAGGGGTCCAAACTGAGCTCTCTCCCAGTCAGAATAATACCTTTAAAAAGGGAATGCTCTAGTCTGCTGGAGTGATACAAGAAGTTTGTGCAAGGAATGTCTCCTTAGGAAACTGCTGGAAAATCCACCCCTCTGGTATATATCTGAAAGGTATTTAGCTACCACACTGCCTAGGAGGATACAAAGGGAACCTGTAAGGCCCAGCTAGAGACAACCTTTTGACATTGTAACATAGCACTGTGGTGTACAAAGTTAGCACAAACCAAGCAACCAAACTCACACACACACACACACACACACACACACACACACACACCCCTCATAATATTTTTAAATATTTTAAGTTTGCAGTTTTGTGTTAGGCTATATTCATAGGTAGCCCTGGCTGCACACCTGAGATGGACAGTGTGTAAGAGTAAGTGACTGAATGTTGCTGGTTCTTTTCCACTTNAGGATCATGGGGCTTTCCTTGCTGAATCCTGGTTCTGGATTAGGAATTAGGAATTAGGCTTCCTACGCTTCAGGAACCTACCAGTTGAACANGCAGAAACCAAAATACACAGCCCTTTCCTTGTGTAATTCTTCTTCAAGTATCTTCAGCTAATAATGCTTATCCTTGTGCCTGCCAGCAAGGAAAAGCATCTTAAGGGCTCAGACCTGGCAGATAGAATGGGTCAATTCAGTTCAGAGGGGCTAAGAAAAGAAAACTGGAGTTACTGTCTGCTATGTGCCAGGATTTCACCTTAGGAGAGAGAGCTTGAACTTCTCATTTCAGTGTTTTCCAGAGGTGAATATTTTGCTAGTGATGATCANTTGTGATGAAATTTCTTCTTTTCTTCTTAAAAAAGAATTATTAATATAGTGTGTGTGAGTATGTGCTATGAGTATGTGCATGCCCTAGCACTCATTTGGAGGTCAGAGGACAACTCTGCGGAGTTGATTCTCTTCTTCCAGCTTTAGGTGGAGTCTGGGGATTGAACTCAGGTCATCAGGCTTGCTCAGCAATCTTGGCAGCCCCATTATTTTCAATCATAACTGTTATGTGACTACTATGTAATACCATGTAAATGTGGTTTCTAATTTTACTTTTCAAAACCCATATGCCAC
>LZPO01117057.1:160123-172291 GCA_001675575.1 Neotoma lepida
CTAGGTTGCCCTCGAAATTTTAGTGCCTCTGCCTCTCCTCCTGCCTCTGCCTCCCTGAGTATTGGGGTTACTGGTATGTGCCACTGTACTGGGATGCTCATACTTTCTGTCCCATGCTTATATGTTGGTGTTTTGGGTTGGTTTTTACTCTTTTAGGAGGCCCACCACCCAGCTCCTAAATAAATCACACATGGAAGCTTATTCTTAATTATAAATGCCAGGCCTTAGCATGGCTTGTTTCTTGCCAGCTTTTCTTAACTTTACATTAACCCGTTTGTCTTTTGCCTCTCCATTGCTGGTTGTGTAGCTGGGTGGCTGGCCCCTGATGTCCTCCTCCTTCTCTTGCTCCTAGATCTTCTTCTCCTCCTAGATTTTTTCCTTCTGTTTATTCTCTCTGCCTGCCAGCCCCACCCATCCTTTCTCCTGCCTTGCTATTGGCCATTCAGCTCTTTATTAGACTAATCAAGTGTTCTAGACAGTCACAGTGTTAAACACTTCACAGAGTTAAAAAACGNAGAATAAACAAAAGTAACATACCTTAAATAATATATTACAACATATTGGTATTCTCTGATGGTCTATTTTGATCTCATGTTCTGTTTAATGACTTTTTCACTTTAATAAGCATATTTGTCATTTACAGGGAGCCCTCACTCTTCAGGTTTTCATTCACAAATCTCTTTCTTACTCTGATTAGTTTAGTTANCCTATAGAATAGTGTTATAGAATTTGCATCTTCTGGTTTGATAGTTTCTAAGTTCAGGATTTCCTTAGTCCATAAAAAGGAGTTATCTGTTTTTCCATTTGTCTTGGGACAGGGAAGGGTAGGTCAAGCTTGCCTCAAAGATGCTGCATAGCCAAGGATGACCTTAAGCTTCTGANCCTCCTGCCTCCACCTCCTGAGATCTGGAATTACAGACATGTGCCATCATGCTGAGTTTACTCCGCACTGGGGATCAAACCCAGCATACTAGGCAAGTACTGTACCCACCGANGTACACCCCCAGCCTGATTATCTTCTGTCCATTGAATTCACTCATTAGCTTAGATAATATCTCANTGCATTCTTCCTGCTTTCTATTCATTTCTTTTTCCCACCCTTCTGGGGAACCTATAAATTAATACCAAACATTTTTAATAGCGTGATTTCTAAAAACAACTTGTCCAGACATGTATTATATGATTCATTTACTAACTCTTAGACCTTTTCAGAATTTTTATGCATGTCAATAAAAGCCTATAAATTAGAAGATGTTGAGGTATTTCCCATAGTTACTATTAAGGGTAGGCCACCACCCTGTAACTAACTCAAACTCCCCTTTGCAGGACTTGTGACATAAGGCAGCCATGCCTTCAGTTGACACAGCACAGAGCCAAGGGCTCACTAGCAAGCACAGGATAGCCAGATACCTGCTTCCATTTTTCCTTAAGGAGACTTCACTATCAGTTCCTAATAGTCATATCTGCAACATGACTTCACTCTATATCCTGCTGTTCTCCTTCAAGACTTCTAAGATTCAGCCAACCTGAGCTGACACTGAAACCCCATTCTTTCTTCCCTCTGCATCTGTGTTCATCTGCTTGGCAGACCTTTCCTCCATCTCTATTTGAGCATGGCAGTCAATTTAACCTGCTGCTTCCCCAGAGCCTAGACTGATTCTTTAGATAAAGCTAGCCTTTCTTCTTCCCCCAATTCATACTTTTTGTATTTATTACCATAAATCAATTCCTTTTCAGTTTGGCAAGCACTTTATCTTACATAGGAAACTTGAATCATTCACTGCAAAGGCAGAGACAACGTCCCCTGTCTTTTCATGTCTCCTGTGAACCTCATAAAGCACCATAGAGGTTTGCTGAATTACCCTATGAATGCCTCAAACTTAATCATGGATAATGAGTTAATATTTATCGAATGTTTAGTGCAATTCTGTGCACAGAGTGTTACACAGGTGTTTGTTAAATAAAGTGAAAGGTTGATAGGACATAAGCTTGGATTTAGAAGGACTATTGTTATTGTAATTACTGAAAATGGTGTCTATAATTTATTAACAGACTCNGATAATTTCCTCTGTATTACCAGACTCCTACAAATGTGGAACCATGGATGGAAACACAGCTTTCTTTTTATATTCTGTTCCTTTTTCTAATTACATATCATTTCTCTCACAGTGATAGTTAAATCTCATTATATTTAATGATTTATCCATTTTCTGCTGTAACAGTTTTATCAGCGACTCCTTGTATTATAATCTCATTATTTCACAAAATTATATCCTATTTGTTAAGAACAGTAACTGTTACCATGATTTTATCTTCAATGTTCTTTTCAGTGTCAACGTCTTAGCCCTCTTTGTGAAAAGATTAAACATTTGTCTTCTCTTCCTTTAGTCAAATTCTGTTCAATGTTGCATATATAAGTGTCTTTCACTGTATGTTGCTATTTTATTCAGAGAATTTAATCTCTCATCTGAACTGTACAGGCTTCANTTCTACAATTCCATATTTTGAGGAAATAAGAAGGCATACACCGAGGAAATCTAAATTACCATTTTTCCCTTTATCCTGAAGTATAATATACCTGTAATAAAATACTGAATCTCTATTTCTTAATGTCTACTGACTCTATTTCCCCTATGGGACTGATATTTTTACTTCTTGATTGATAGGGATGTTGTTCTGTATGCTGTGAATATGTGTTGCTCTGATTGGTTGATAAATAAAGCTATTTGTCCAATGGTGAGGCAGAATAAGGTTAGGCGGGACATTCTAACTAGGGAGAGAGGAGAAGAAAGCAGAGCTGAGCAGACGCCATTCCGCTGTCTAGAGAGCAGCATGTAACGGCACACAGGTAAAGCCACGGAACACGGGGCGACATATAGATTTATAGAAATGGGTTAANTTAAGATGTAAGAGCTAGCTAGTGAGAAGCCTGCCAAGACCATAGTTTGAAAATAATATAAGCCTCGGTGTGTTTACTTGGTTCTGAGAGGCTGTGGGAGCCAGGCGGGACCAGACAAAACATTCTCCTACATTTGATTGAAATGTACTTTGTGGAGGGAAGCTGTGAAGTGTTCAACCCAGTCTCAGAGATGCATGCTGGAACTACGCATGGAACATTACAGATTTTCACCATTTATGGGCTTAAATGTACATTTGATTAACCACACAAAAAAACCAAGTTGTATCAGGGTTAGGGTTCAGATGCAATCTGTTGCTTGCTTGCACATATTATAATGTCATTAGAGATGATGTCACGCTATGTGAAAAAGGTTGCAATGCCAAGGGTCAAATTGTAGTTTTGAGTAGTGCTTTTTCTCCCAAACTCTGGTAGCTTTTTTTCCTTCAAATTTTAATACAAAGAATTTCATACATACATTGTGTGAGTAATGTTAGTTATGATTTATTCTTTGAAAAACATTTATTTATTTGCACATGTGTAGACGAAAGTTTGCCCGGTCTCTGTCTCTGTCCCGCCCGGCTCCCACGACGCTTAGACCCAAATAAACACACAGAGGCTTATATCATTTTTAAACTATAGCCCTGGCAGGCTTCTTGCTAGCTAGCTCTTACATCTTAAATTAACCCATTTTATAAATCTATGTCGCCGCGTGTTCCACGTGGCTTTACCTTTGCGCTGTTACATGTTGTTTTCTGGATGGAATGGCATCTGCCCCTGCTCTGCTTTCTGCTGCTCTCCCCCTAGTTCGAATGTCCTGCCTATCCTTATTCTGCCTCACCATTGGCCAAACAGCTTTATTTATCAACCAATCAGAGCAACACATTTTTAGAAAGACATTTCCATCACACATGGGTTTGTGTGTGTGGGGTGAGTGGAGGTGTTAGCACCTAGGTGTGTGTGCAAGCCGGGGCACACAGGTAAAGAGCAGAGGATGGCTTTGGAGAGTCCGCTCTCGCCTTCTACTTTGCCTCACTTGTTGTAGTCATTGTTGTGCTGCATAATCCAGGCCTGAAAATTTAAATAGATGCTCCAGTTTCTGCCTTTTGTCACCACGAATGAGTGCTGCGATTAAAAATGTCTGCCATCCTATCTGGCGTTTTAAGTGGGATCTGAAGAATAAACTTGGATCTTCAGCCTCATCCTTTACCCACTGAGCCATCTCTCCACCCCACATCCTCCTCCGTGCAATACAGTTGTGTGCGCACACACACACATATGCATGTCCGTGTTTCTGAGAAACACCAGAGAAAATATATTTTGTCACAAAAAACATGTCACCAATCAGTGTCATGCTTTCTACCCAACACAGTATAGATCATTAATGGAAACTTTACCACTTCATTTTTCTTTGATATGAAAATGTTTCAGTTCTTTCATCCAGGAGAAGAATCCATCCCNGCTAATGCTGTTGTGTGTGNCTTACAAGGGTTATAATGCCAGTACACACTTTTGTGGCAGGCCCAAACAGCAGTGAAGCACACAGAGTTNCTGGGTTAAGTCTCAATTTCTCTGTTTAGTGAGAATTGTATTTAGCTTGTTGTTCTGCTGAAAAGATTAAATACATTAATGTACTTAAAGAACTAAGGAGAATTTTTGGAACATGTAAGTCACACATGTTTCCAGTTGCTGTTTTCTTGAGTTACAATCAGTTTTTTTTTGTTTGCTTGTTGTTATTGGGTTTTTGTTGCTGTTTTTCCAAGACAGGATTTCTTTGTGTAGCTCTAGCTGTGCTGGAACTTACTCTGTAGACCAGGCTGGCCTCAAACTCAGAGATCAGCCTGCCTCTGCCTCCCGATTGCTGGGATTAAAGGAATGCACCACCACTGTCTGGCTAAAGTCAAGATTTTTAAGCTAAAACATTTTAAAACAGAGTATATAATATTTAAAATTAAAGCAAATGTTCATTTGTTCTATTAACCTTTGTGGGAGTCCTCTATGAAGCAGGGCCACACAGTGAGAACCTAAACAAACAGAAAACATTAGATGAGAGGTACATTAAAATCTATTTTAGGGACTAGAGGGGCGTCTCAGTGGTTAAGAGTACCTGATGCTCTTCTAGAGGACCCAAGTTTGATTCCTTGTACCCATATAGTGCAGCTCACAACTGCCTGTGACGTCAGTTCCAGGGAGTCAGATGTCCTTTCTGGTTCTTGCACTTACACATATGGCATATATTCACCCAGGAACATGCACATAAATAAGGATAAACCTTAACATTCTATGTTTAAACAGCTTCCCAACATGATTATTCTCCTTTATGCCTTACAGATGTGTGTGTGTGTGTGTGTGTGTGTGTGTGTGTGTGTGTATACAAATGTGGGTAGAGCATGGAGGACGAGGAAGAATAGAAGAAGTGATTAAAATAATTTTAGAAGAGAAGGATCCATCCAACAGGCTAGCCTGCCAGCGCCTGTTAAGCTGTAGAACGCTGCACAGCCCAGGCCCAGGAGTCAGCCAATCAGAAGGCTGAGATCCACATTTCCATAACGATGATTGGCTAGTAGTCTGGAGGCTGGCTGAGCTGCGNGAGGATGGGGAAGAAAGGCTCTCTTGAGGAAATAGGAGAACATCTCTGTGTTGTTTACTGCATATTCTCCAAATGACTGTAGCAATTCATCCTGTAGGAAGGCTTGTTCAGAAAACAGAGGAGGCAGAGCTGTTTCCAACAACCAGAGGCATTCAACGGCCAAGAAGCTGGGCAGGATGGAAGTCCTCTTTAAAATCAGGGTTAAGCTCCTGACTCCTTCTAACCAAGTATGTGAAGACTGTCTAGGAGATGCATAAGGATCATACATCAGTAATTAGGGCTTGCTGGTTTTGATGAACACCATTGCTTTATTACATGTGTGTCAACTTTATGAAATCGGAACAGAGTGTGAAAATCCTTTTAAATGTCCTCAGCGTTTTTGTAGTTAAGGATGTTATGCCACCCTCAATAACAAAGCTGTCCTGTTTTTCTTTTTTCTCCTGTAGTCATACATGTATGGCAGTTTTAGAGATATATTTATCAGTGCGTTTCATAATGCTCTCACAAATTTTTATACCTGCAACTATCTGCTCTCAGTCAATCATGGAGAGATTCTCCCAACAGAAGGACACAAAGAAAGGGGACGAGGAATAAAATGATTGTATCCAACAGCCTTTTGTCCTTTCCCATCATGATGACATTCTACTCTCTTGTTTTAAATTCACACCGAGCAGTGACATCTCACCTATATATTTTTAAATTTTGTCTTACAAACGTTTTCCCCCCATGGCCTCTCTTTCTGGCCATGAGACTAACACTGCAATGCAGATTAAGAAGAAGTATTTTGCAGACTTTCCCAGTGACCATTCCTTGGCTGGCTAACAGACCAGCCATTCAGAAGCAATTTTCTTCAGGCTGAAATTATGTGCTGACCGTAGCAGATCACTTCCCATAATAACCCTTCCCCCACCCAGCGCTAAATACAATCTGTCTCCTACTCACTGTAATAACGTGCAAATGACTGTAATTTTGCAGACAAGAAACAGCCCAAAGTGAAACGTGTCTAAACAGAGGTCGATTTGAAAAATCAGGGCTATTACCTAAATCTGTAAAATACATATTGTAATAAAACCAGCAACAGCAATCTCCAATAAGTAGTTCTAAAAAACGCAGCTTGTGTTTTGATCTTCCTCATGTACCCCGTCTTCACGGGCATAAAAGAGAAGCCTTTCCTAGAAATGGTCTCATTGCATGGGATGGAAATTGCCTGACATTGCTACCTGATCCCAGATCCTGCTTGGGCACCCGTGCAGACAGACATAGCCCACACCACCCTGACACTGCCTAGGGCCAAGCTGACGTATGATTTCAGACACTTAACACTGACCTACATTGTAGTTCTCTCAACGCAAGCAGTATAAGAGTGTTTTCCTTAAAAAAAAAAAAGTGCTATTTTGCTAGGCTCTCTCAAAGTGAAACATAGCAGGCTCAGGCTTCTGCCTTTTCTCCTCTGTTAAGGCATTGGAACTGCACAAGAAGACAGGAGTTATTCGAGCATACAGGGAGACGCTACCCCATCTTTCTCTTTCTGTCTTGGTATTGAACCCATGCCCTCAAGCAAGCTAGGCAAGCACTCCACCACGCAACTATACTCCTAGCTTTTTATTTCTTTACTATTAAAATTCATTGCAATGTTAAATCAATTGATGCATTTGCCTTCCACCATCTCTCGTTGCTTAAGCTAAGCTGTATTACAAAGAGCTGTCAAGACTGCACGATTCTCTCTGTCTTTGTGAGTTGATTTATAAGACCTTAGGCTAAAATGAGTGAGCAGGACATAAACCCACCTGAAAAGTTGATGTAGCAATGTTAGAAGATNTGGAAGAGTGTCTGGACTTGTGGGAGGTCTATCAGACATGTGTTTTTCCAGCAGGAAATATCATCAGGTCTTTCTTTTCCTCACCTCTCTCTACTCCTCACCTCTCTCTACTCCTCACCTCTCTCTACTCCTCACCTCTCTCTACCAAGGACTTGAAATGGTTCTGTATACAAGATCTTTTTTCCCCTTGGCATTTCATTTTGGTCCAAGGTTACTTCAGAATAGTGTAAAACATCATATGTTTGACCAAAAGAACACTGCTTGATTCTTCTTGATGACAATTATCCAGAGATAGATATTGCTAAAAGTACTCCAAGGAAACTTGAGCTGGATTTAGCATGCAGGTGTAAAAGGGCAGCAATTTTTTTGTTTTGTTTTGGGTTTTTTGTTGTTGTTGTTTCATTTGCTTTTTTTTTTTCCTTAGTAGCTCTTTAATAACTAGGAGCAATTATCTGTAGGTGAAAAGAGTGAAGACCTTCTAATGTTTGTGTGTTTCATTAATCAACCCTGTGTTCTCTAGAAGAGACCAGGTCACCTGCTCACTGCCTTCAGGCAGAGCACTGCTTAAGGGCTCCAGGCAGATAGCAATCTTTTCCTATAGTCTTATTGGGTAGCCAATACATTTCTCAATTACATCTAAATTAATTTCCCTTTCCTGCAAATTAAGTTCACTTCTACGCAGAATTCATATTTTAGGATTTCCCTTTCTAGTTCTTTCCTTGGCCTTGAGAGCTCCCAAGAACCTCCAAGTGTGTGGTGTGTGTAGGTTTAGAAGAGCTTCCACTTGTTCCCAAGTAAATAAAAACTCAAGAAATTATGTCTGGTGGGCATGATGGCACAGTCCTATAATCCTACCATTTTGAAGGGAGAAGATATCAAGTTCTAGGCTAGCCTAGGCTACCTAGTGAAATGCTCATTAAAAAAAAAAAAAAAAAAAAAAAGGAAGGAGGTAAAACTGATTTCTGGCCCTTAATAATACACCCCCAATCCGAAGAAAGAGTCACAAAGACCACCTTGATTTTCTGTGGTGCTGCTTGAAGCCCTTGGCCTCCTTTTGGGCTCTTTGTAGGTAAAAAATAAAAAGCCAAAGCCAAGTCTCTTGCCAGGATCTGTCCACCTCCTTTCTAACAATGTATTACATGGCGAGCTGAGCTGATTTGGGGGCCCATGGAGGGGTCATGGTGGCTACTACGGCAGGAAGGATGACACGCTTTAACTCCCTCCTCTATACTAACCTCCTGTTTCCTCCACCCCTCAATTCTGAACACTACCCTTTTTCCCAGACATCTCCTCTCTGGGTAGACACCCAGAGAAACATGAAATTACAAAGTGCACATGTTGAAAGAATGTACTGGTGTAATCAAGGAAATGCAGGGGATGTTGTTCGGAAGATGGCAACACTCCCTGGTACATTACCTTGATAAGAAATATAGGAATAATGAAGAAGAGGTCAAGAATTTGAAAGGGAACAGAAGGCACAGGAGGAGATGGAGGGGCAGAACATAAGNGTGGAGATTATGTAAATACAATACTCATGTATGAAATTCTCCAAAAGATTAAATTAATCAATTTGAAACATTTCAGTTCTGTAAACAGATCCAAACTTTCCAGCTTTGTGAGGGAGGAGAGGTACCTCCACTCCTCAAAGCTGGTAGCCAATTATCTTTCTTTCAGTTTTCTATTAACTGGGTCCTCTGATGCCTCTTGATTGTCCCCCACCCCTTGTCAAACAAAACAAAACAAAAAACAAACACGTGCAAAGCCAGTAGAACAATAGTAGTCTATTCAACAGTTGCCTGAAGAATTTGGGAGGTGGGAGAGATGGGGGTAGGGAGTAAAGGGCTGTGGGAATGCGAAAATGGAAAGAAAAATGCTTTAATTTGCCAAAATAATTTGAATTCAATCTGTAGTCAAGTTGGGCATAAACTTTCGTCTTTAGCCAATGGTGTTTAAGGTTTAGGTTTGGGTGTCGAAGTCAGGGCTGGGTTCAATTACCCATCTGGATGGTTAAGTTTTGGATCTGGTTATACTAAACCCGTGGTTCAACTCTGTGATTTCTTTAGTAAAGGGATGTTTTGAAAGAGCTTTACCCTTCCCCAGTGTCGCTAGATGATAATGTTTAAATACCCTGTGAAGTATTTTTGTTTTAAGAGATAAGCATTGATTTTTCCAAACAATTATAACATATGAGGGAACCAGACCCTGAAATGGAGACAACACCCCAGGGACACAGGAAGTGCACAAGCCTGAGCTGATCTTTTGAGGAACCACACTTCTGAAGGAAGTTAAGACTCTCCATATAGTACTGTGCTGTTCCCCAGGAGTCATACACAAATATAAAACCTGTACAGTCAAAAATACTACACAAATATCAGAGCAAAAATGGAAGATGAACGGACATCAGACATCTAATTTGCCCCAGATTGTTAATGTACAGCTTCAATTTGAGTGAAAAGGAGTCAGGGTTATCCAAGTACTCCTATAGATCGCTTTCTGTCTTATTCTAATAAAGGTTAGAAATTGCTGTTTGTTAATGTTTGCAACATCTAGTCTAGTTCATCTAGGGCAGTGAAACAACAAATTGGCATTTTTTAATGGACTAAATATATTAAAAACACAAACATTAGTCAATAGCCATTACTTACAACATGTGACATAAATGTTTTTATTGATCCACAAAGTTGCCACCAAACGTTTACATCATAGCTGTCTTCTGCCAAAGGTAATTTCCTCTGTGTGCCCATTTGCCTAAACTAAGGCACATCTAAAACTCCACTGTCTAGTGGAAAATCTCAGTACGACCCACTCCCTCAAACTTGGAGTTTTAATAGGTTTACTTAAAATTCATAGACTAAGTGACTTTAAAATCTCCATATTCTAGCTCCTAAAATAATTGAAAATAACAACACAAGNTTAAAAATAAACCATGTTCTAAAGGCTTACTACGTAAGACTACATTAGCTTAAATATATTAACGAGTTGTTATTTCACATTAGCCTCTTGTCCTGGAAAATGAGTCCCATTAACTTGGCTGCTTATCATAAAAGTGAGAACATTTTGTATGTTTGTGGGTTGTGGACACAGCATTCAGAGAATTTAGAATCTCTGCCCGCTCCAGAGTTAAATAGTTGAGAAAAGAATTCTGACAGATATTCCAGATGGTTAAAAATTAAGGACAGAGCATATTTAAGGGGTTAATATGTCTAGTATATTTTATCTTTCACAAATCGATTTTTTAATAAGGCTGGTCTGAGGCCTTGTTTTATATTTATTTATCTATTCGAGTCACAGAAGATCAGGTAGAGAGATTTGTTGCTAATTTAGGAGAGCCATTCATAAGGTTGGCTCAATGGTCATCCGGGTCCACAGGTTAGTGCTTGCAGACCCAAAGCCTGGAAACAAAAGGGTTACTTGTTCCCCCATCACCGGACGCCCCCAGTTGATTTTTCTGAGAGAGAGAGAGAGAGAGAGAGAGAGAGAGAGAGAGAGAGAGAGAGAGATTTTGCAGGAAGGGCAAGGTGGTGGGGGAGGGCTGGGAGGCAGAAGCTGCAGAGCTTTGCTGCCGAGTCCTTGGGACATGGAAGAGACAGCAGCAAACCGCTCGCGTGGGTTTCCACGGAGCGGCGTCCCCGCTCTGCGCCGGTGGCTCAGCTGGCTTCCCTCTGCCACCGAGCGATCACATACATTATTTCCCCCAAGATAACACAATCAAACTTGCATTTACCGACATCCTCTCTTCGCAGCCTGCTTGAGATGTGTTTTAATAAATAAGTGTTTTATGTGAATGATGTAGTAATTGAAACAGGCGCCCCGTTTTCCCCCCTCCCTTCGTCCTGCGGGAGGTTCCGCAACCCCAATCTGCTTGGAAAATAAAACGCTTTGTCTCCACAGCCACCCCCCATCGCACCCCCACCCGCGCTCAGTGTGTGTTTTATACGTGTGTATATCTCAACCCCCTACAGTAGCCAAGAGAAAGCAGCTAGCCAATGAGAGAGCCCAGTTTCATAAAAGCTGCTCTCTGATTGGCCCGATGCGAAAGGGCATTGGGAACAAAGAAAAGTCCCTTTCAGGTATACAGGCTGAGAGAGCTCCTCTGGCTCCACTCCCCCTGTGCGTGTGTTGTGTTTCAGTTCTGATTCCACTGTTCCAGAACAAGCTTGGTGTGTGTGTGTGCACCGGGGGGATTTCTGTGTTCTGGTTTTTTGCTTTATTTTGTTGTTTTTTATTTTATAAAAAAAATACACGGGACGGTCTGTGACATTTGCTGGTCCATCTTTAATAATAAAAAAAAAATTGAAGAAATTATAATTTCCAAAATAAAGCGGCTGCAACCAAACACACTCAATGCAGTTAGAAGGAAAAGGTCAACTCGCTGCCATACAGACCGTAAGTACGGTTGCGTGGTGTGTCGCTATATAGCACTTTTAGTGGGGTGTTCATGCAGGGGAATGTGCGAGTTTTATGCATTGAAATGAGGAACTAGTTACAGGGCTTGGCTTTGCATTTAGAACAACCCAAGAAGGGTGAATTTTATTCAGTGGAGGGTGAAGCATTTGTAACTTCTTTAGACAAATTAAGCTTGACTGGGCACTTGGGCTAACTTAGAGTAAATTACCTTTCGGGCTCTAACCCAAAGGAGACTAAGAGTGATTCAGTTACACACCCTGGTCCTCCGTGTCAGTTCTGTAACGCACCTTCCCCCTCCTCCCTTTTTTCTACCGGAGCTGAGCAGACCCCCGCCCAGACCGAGGCAGGCAAATGGGAACCCGGGTAGAACAAGCCGATTTCTCTCCTGTCACATCCTCCTGCTCAGTAATTTAATAGTAAACTAGGGAATATTCATCCATTACATGTAATGGCTAT
>LZPO01117057.1:224131-234899 GCA_001675575.1 Neotoma lepida
TCAAGATAACTCCCTAAAAGGCAAAGGATCTGCATAACTGAGGATAGCCTAAAATACAGCATTATGATTCCCATTCTGCCCTATTTACTTCCTGAGCCCACTACTTCAAACAGAACATTTCTTTTCAACTTCTGATTAATTTGAGAAGAGATTACACACTAATCCAGGCTTACGCCGTGTTTTCTGTGACTGAGCATGGAGTTTGTGCGGTGCTTTGCTGAGTGAGAAACTGTTTCTCGAGAGCTGTGTCGTTATAAATTTGACTGTGACCCACAGGGGCGTGAAATGACATCGTTGCCTGGCATGCTTCATTATCCTCTCCCATCACTGATAACCACACAGAGCAAACATTGAGATAAACAGCGGCTGGAGCTACTGACCAGTGCTCAGTTGAGGTTCATCAGTTCATATGTTCGTAAAAAAGAAATAATTGTTTAATTACTATGTTGGTAAGAAAAAGGGTCTAGCCTTGATCCTCTAGAGAACCCCACAGAGGTGTTGAGGGGCTGAAAGAACTNTTAATTAGTACCACTACATGCACTGGCCATGAGCTTTTCCATAGTCTTTCTTGCTCCACTTACAAGGAGGCTGCCAATGAAGAGTGCAGATGGTCTTTGAAAGCCACCATCACTGGTGGCAGAGCAGAGCAAAGGTTGTATCTTTCAGAGTGCATAGTCACAGGGAAGGGAAACCAGGTCAAAAACCACTCTGAGTGTTTACCAAACACAAACCATTCTAGCTACCTCTTATCCTGAGAGCAGGGCTGGTGTTTTGTTTTGCTTTTGAGATAGTTTTACTAAGTTGTCCTAGGAACAAGCCATCCTCCTGCTTCAAGTTAGCTCCTTAACTCCGACTTTAGCTGGAGTTTCAGGTGTGAATCACAGTGTTGATCCAACAGCTTTAAATTAAGAAAAGATTTGTAAACCTGATGGTGGTGGCTCATAACAGCACTCAGGAAGCAGAGGCAGGTGAATCTCTGTAAATTCGAGGCCAGCCTGGTCTACAGAGTGAGTTCCAGGACAGCCAGGGCTACAAAGAGAAATGCTGTCTCAAAAAATGAAAACAAACAAAAGATTTGTAATGACAGAACCCTGTGAAGTGTACACAGGCTTTTCTGATGAAGTAACGTGTACAAACTGTGGGCACAATGAGGGATTAGGACTGTGTGTTTTGTTGGAAAGCCAATGCTGTTTTTTCCTCCTACCAATGTGAATAACATGCTGCTTTCCAGTAGGACTCAGCTTCATGGTTTTAGATAAATGTTTAATGTTTGGTTCTCTGTATCTTTCCTTCGCTGATGACATCAGGGGTTAAGTAATGGAGAAGAAGCCTTGAACTCACTTTAGAAAGACATTTAGCAACCTTTTTTGTTGCTTTATCTCAAAGATAAACTTCAATATTTGAATACAGCACTTCAAGCATTCAAAAGTCAATTTTTCTTAGGACTTAGATGGGAGAAAAGATGAAAGCATGTGCAAGCACATTCATGTGTTTCTGTATGTGTGTGTGTGTGTGTGTGTGTGTGTGTGTGTGTGTGTAACTGACATACTTCTTTCCCTGAATGGAGGAATATGTAAAGAAATTCCAAGAGTCTTTGTTACAGTGACTTCAAACTGAAGATACATTTATAATTGCAAGATGGAAATGATCTCACTATTTGCAAAGAATAGCTACTGACCCATCTGTACACATAGATTCAAGCATTTCATTGATTTTCTTTTTACAATTTTCAGAGCTTCATTGAAATATAATTCACATAACATGCAATCTGTCCATTGAAAGTGTATGATCCATTGGTTCTTCACTGCATTTACAGTTAGGCAGTCATCATTACAATTAAATTCAAAAGTTTTTCAACNCCCTAAATGAAACCCAGGACTTCACTCCTCCCGAAGTGANTTGTTCACATTTGGTCTTGATTCTTTGCTGGCTTATGGGTAAACATGTGGGGTTTGGGATAAGACAAAGGGTTGATTTGGCAAGCACTTTCTTTGTGCCTGGGTGTTTGTCAGGCTCTGATCTCACCTAAGCGAAAGCAAGCTCACCTTCCCCATCTGTGTTCTAATAAAGACGTGGGACTCACCTGTGGTCACCTGTGTCAGGTAGCACACCTGGCAAGTGGGAGTCTAAATTCGAACTCACTGCAGCTGGACTTTGAGACCTTACTCTTCACAGCACCCCNGCCTTCCAGATTTCTGCTTTCCTTCCATCAGAATTCTCATGTATTTCCNNAGANGCTGGGTGGAAAGAGGGNGCAAACGTGNTGTGGTAACTGGAGGTTTTATTTGAAGTGTGAAGTATAGTTCACGAGTCTGGCTTGGCAGTTGTCCTGAAACTTCAGCTGGGTTGGTGTGTACACACTGTCCTTTGCAGCCCCACTATCCTGAGAGCTGCTGAAGTGTGAGTCTTCCGGTTTTTTCAGTGTCCTCTACGCCTGGCATAGAACAAGCCCAAACACACCTATTTGTTGACTATTGGATAAATTCATGGAACAAAGTAATACCTGTGTAAGTTGGAGTAGTGGAGCTTTCCAGCCAGGAATATGCTATTTTTGAATTATGTTTGGTTTAGACAATAAAATATAGCTTTAGAAATACTTTATTGCCGATTGAATTTGAAGAGCTCTTTGCCTATTTTAGATAAAAAGTAGTTTCTGCCGGTCCATAGCTGGTCTTTTATTTTTCTTACAATGGTTTTCCCCCTCTCTCCTCCTCCAACCCTTGCTAACTTCGTCTAATTTTCTTCTATGCTGTCTTTCAGTTTTATAGTTTTGCGTGTATGTTGAGGTCTGTAGTCCACATTGAATAAGTGTTGTGAAGGGTATGAGGTTTGTGTCTAGATGTTTTTTATACACAGCGATTGTAGAACCTTCCTAAATCTGTTGCCTTTGCACCTTTGTCGAAGATGCGTTCACTATATTAACACGTGTTTCTGCCTGGGTGCTGTTCTGTTGGAATACCTTTATTCTTTTCTGCCCAAACCACAGTCTTGATCACTGTAGCTATAATATACAGCAGTGGTTCTCAAGTGGTCNTGACCCCTTTAGCGGGTTGAATGACCCTTTCACAGTGGTTGCCTAAGATCATTGGAAAACACAGACATTTACAGTACGATTCATAACAGTAGCAAAATTACAGTTATAAGGTAGTAATGAAAATAATTATACAGTTGGGGGTCAGCACAATGTGAAGAACTGTATTAAAGAGTGGCAGCATTAGGAAGGCTGAGAAGCACTGCTATAGAGTATACTATATATCTTTACATACAGTATATACTTTACATACTCTAAAGTGATCTTTCAGGTCATGCCATTGTGGCTCGCAGCTTTTTTCTTCTCCTTCAGCTTTGTGTTGGCTANTTTTTGGTTCTTTGCCTCTCCATGGTAACAATAGAATCAGTTTACCAGGGTCCATTCAATAACTTTGAATTAATATTGCACTGAATCTATACATGAAGTGGGAGGAATTAACATTTTGACTATATCAAGTCATTCTACAAATGTGATNGCTTCATTTACTTAATTCTTGGATTGCTTTAATCAAATTTTATAGTTTTCCTTATGTAGATATTGTTCACATTCAGGTAGAATTATTTCATNTTTTGTGATACTAATGAAAACGGCTTGTGTTTTAAGTGTAATCTTTTAAAAAGAGTTTCTTACATTGATCTAGTGAGCATGTGCGTGCACTCACATTTAGTGAGCTCACAGGAGTGCCACGGTGCACACGTGGAATTCAGAAGACAACATGTCGGATTCAGTTCTCTTCTTCCACAGTGTGGGACTCAGAGATGAAATTCAGGTTGTCAGAGTTGGTGGCAAGCATCTTTACCTGCTGAGCCACCTTGACAACCATATGTCTGAAGTGTTAATTCCACTTGTTTATTGCTGAGATACGGGAGACTCTGTGTCTCGTGCCTTGGCATCATCACTTATAGTTCTACATAGTTATGTTCAATGTTGCCTTCTCTATTTTTCTTATTACATACAGCTGGCCATGGTGGCAGACACCTTTAATCCCATAATTCAGGAGGCAGAGGCAGGCAGATCTCTGAGTTCAAGACCAGCCTGGCCTACAGAGCGAGCNCCAGAACAGCCAGAGCCACACAGAGAAACCTTGTCTTGAAAAACCAAAATACGTATATATATGTGTGTTTATAAAATCTTTTATTATTATTTTTTATTATTTTCTTTTAAAAATTATTTAAACTTTTTTTTTGAAAGACTAATTTTGAGCCAGGTGGTGGTGGCGCACGCCTTTAATCCTAGCACTCAGGAGGCAGAGGCAGGCGTATCTCTGTGAGTTCGAGGACAGCCTTGTCTACAGAGTGAGTTATAGGATAGCCAGGGCTACACAGAAAAATCTTATTAATAAATAAAATAAAAGACTAATTCTCCCTGTTCTTTGTTTAGGTTTGGGGCCTGGTGTTGTACTTATGCNGGTCTTATTTAAACAGCCATATTGTTGCAGTATCTTGAGTGTAGATTCAGTCTTTTCTAGGAGACATAATCTCACAATAGACTTCCTGATCCTCTGGCTCTTACACTCTCTAGAGCTTGTGAGATATTTTGCACTTTCAAAGCATGACTGTATCAACTCAACATTTGAGAGGCTGGAGCGAGAGAATCTTAAATTTGAGCCTATGCTACACTGTAAAAGGAAGGCACTTACCTTTCTAAGAAGCATTTTTCGTGGGCATGGCATATTCTGTGGAATGGATATAATTGGTTTAATTAAAATTTCTTCAGTGCTTATTCACATTGCTTTCAAGTTTTGAATGAACAGAAGTTCATAGGATCATNTATCTTTATGTACAAGGGGTTGCTTGTTCGGTTTGTATGTTTGGAATCGCAGTGCTAGTATCAGTTTTCAAGAAACTGATTGCTAAGTCCATGGAAACAAACATTTGTAATNTACTAGGACACATGGTTTAACATCTTCCTGGAAGGGACTGGACAAGTGTGCACATCCTAGATGGAAGGATGTGGGTGCTTTTCTCTCTCTACCTAGCTTTAGACCCACCTTCATTTTAATAACAGATGGGATTTGGCTCAAAGCTTCCTTTGAGATGTCCAGGCTCACTGGCCTCTGTCTCAGTGGAGGCCTTTGCTCTCCATCATGGAAATGTTTGGCTTTGGCCTCTGCTTGTGTCTGGAATGGCATTTGTAGTATCCTGTCCCCCAAGAAAAGTGAAGAAGTTAAAAGAGACTTTTAAACACCAGAGATTCAAACCCACAGCAGGGAAATATTAGTCCAATCCCCAGTTCCTCTGAATCTCAGCNACTTAGGCTTGCCTTCCCAATGTCTCTCTGTTCAGTTCTGTTTCCTCAGAGACAGGAAGAAGTGAGGACAGGATATTCATAGAAAACCCTTTGAGTGTTATAACCTGTTTATAATACACAATTTGTCACTTGGCATATTCAAGCAGTACAGATTTCTCTCTGACACATCCAAGCTCTGCCTTGCCCCTCCTGTGCCTCCTATGCTTCCTCTCATACTCANTTCCTCCCTTGGCAGGTGGCACTTTCAGGGTACTTTTTGACAGTAATGTCGACCAAAGAACTCCCATATGCCCTTCTCCAGCCTTCCTGTTCAAANAGAAGCTTGGCTGGTATTTCCTTGGCAAAGGGAAAATAAGCCGTAATGTGNGAGAANGCAAATCATAGGTTCCAGATAGCTGTTCTCAGCAAAGAAAATTGCAGGAATTAGGCTCATGGGCACAATTGCAGAATATCTAGCAGGGTCTGACATATCATGCATTCAGGGGACTCAGGAGAGGGGCAGATAAAAAGTGCAGTGAGGTANGCAAAACCCTGATTGCTCATTTGGTAATTTCTTATAACTGAATACTAAATTGAGCAGTCTTATACATGCTCATATTTGTTTTTTTCATAATTAAGCCTCCCGACTCAGTAAGTATCTGAAGCACTTTTGTGACATTTCATTCTCTGGATGTTAGAAATGTGACATCTGAGTCTACATGACACAGGACACACTTGGTGTCTGTGTCTGCATCCTTCAATGCTTTGGTCTGGGGAGATCCTTATTGTTAATGTGTGAATCTGTAGTGCCCCTCTGTCAAGCTCGTNCGTGGAGCACTTGGTTTCCAGATGGTGGTGCCNTNTGGGTAAGTTACAGAACCTTTGGGACGTAGCTGGTAGGTGTTAGTCACTAGGCACAGAATTTTGAAGGCTATGCCTGCCCACGGTTTTGGGTTAATGTTCTACTTCCTGTGAGGGGCCACTTGCTCTCACTGTTCTGAATGCTATCAGGCCTTTCTTGCTGCGATGGACTGAAATCCTCCGAATCCGTGAGTCAAAACGAATCTTTCTCGTTGATGTGGCTTCCTTTGAGTATTTTGTTACAGCAATGAGAAAACTAGCACATAGGCATGAAGCTCTCCATCTAATTAGTCTCATGTCCTTTATGTGGAAGGCTCCCATAACAAAACTCAATCTTTTTATATATAATATTTTAGTTAATTCTTTGCCAGTTTCATACATACGTATATATGTCTTTTGATCATATTTGCCCCCGACTCGGCCCAGATTCACCCCTTCCAACTTCATGTCTTCTCCTCTCTCTCACTCTTCCCAGGCCCTCTTTCTTTCTTAAAACCCACTCAGTCCATTTTGTGCTGCCCATAGACTCATGGCTACGGGCCATCCCTTGAAGCATGATCACCCACCAGGGGCCATACCNTTAAAGAATACTGACTCATCTCTCTCTCAGCTGTCAATAGCCTTTCAGGTAGAGATGGATGTTCATGTGCCCTTACCCTCTCCTAGCTGGACTGTTGACTGGTTTGATCTTATAGCGGTTCGGTTCAGGAAGTCACAGCTGCTGCAAGTTCATGAGAACAGTAGCCCTGTCATTTCCAGAAGACTGGAACTGTTTTGTCTCAGTTCCCCCCAACCTCTGGATCTTACAATTTTTCCAGCCCCCAGTGATGGTCCCCAAGCCTTGGAGGAAAGACCCCTGTTATAAGAGTTGTTCTATAGAGGAGCAGAACATCCACATAATGTGACTGTTGGCAGTATTATTTTCAGAATCTCTAGTTCCTGATTAAAGTAATTGGTCTTCTCTGGTTGTGAGCGTGTGGATGAATATAACTAGTTTTTAAAAACTGCCAAAAAGCAAGTAAACACTTTCCTGTCTGTTAAGGTTTTGGCTGATACATGGGAGCTCAGTTTGGCTTATAGAGAGAAATGTTTTTTAAATTTAATATTCACTAAATATTTTTACAAAATACCCCAAATGTAGTTTTCGGCTATGTGCTTCATAACAAGAAAAATCAAAACAACCATCCATTTTCCTTTCATCGGAGAGGGAGCACCACATGTTCTCCTGGGCTGGTGGGAGGCTTGGATCCTGCCAGCTCCTCAGACTCCCACGTACATCCGCAGTCTGGTGTTTGCCATGTAGATGTCGGCTTGACATGTACATTGACAGACAACTTTTGAAGTCACCCAGGTCAAACGAGCNGGCTGAGAACATTTACCATGTCTTACTTTACTAGAGCAACAGCGGAGGCCAACTTGTTGAACGAGACCCAACGAAGGTAGCTTTCCTCCGTGTTCCTTAGCTTCCTGAAGAGACATGGTCCCTTTTCAGAATAGGAAGGCAAACCCACTCCAGACAGCGTGTGAACTTAGCCGCATCTTACCACCACCCCTCCTATATATGAATAGAATGATTTCTTGTCCTAACAGATGTTTGGGAGTAGATACTCAGGCTAGGTGGAACCAGAATCAGAATCAGTCATCTTGGCTTGGAGCACTGTGAACCTGTCACCAAGGTGGCTGCAGCAGTGTGGTTGTGTGAGAGGTGTCGTGTATTCCATAAATGTTTGAGGACTCAAGTACAGACTCAGAGTTCTCTTTACTGGGAAGACAGAACCACAGTGAACATTCTGTAGCACCCCTGCTTGGTAGGAGGACTGGAAGGCAATGCATCACCTGACGAGGTTGTTTTGTTTCTGTTTGTTTTTTTAGTTTCAAATTGATAATTTGACAAATAAACCTAATGGGACTTGGAGAATAAGGGATCCATTTTCAAAGAAACAGAATATTGTGAGCTACTTAAAATTATATTGACTAACATGAATCTTAGTAACTTTTAGGAGGAGGGGGGTTGCCTCAAATCCCTAGTCAGTTACTCGAGAATTCCCNAAGTGTATAACTTCCAGGAGATCTTATTTTATGTCTAGCTTGTGGATTAAATATCTCCTTGAAATAAATATCATGAGCTGGGCCAGTCCCCCTGAGCCTGCAGTTTCTTGCAAGCAGCAGGTTTGCTAAGTATGGAATTTCAACGAAGCATATCATGTGTCTGATGTAATTGTTAGGTCTTGGAGACTGATTTAAAGTCACCATCTTTATTTTCTCACGCTGAAGAAAATAAAGCGGCATGGGGAATTTACGACCTGTTGTGCAGTCAAGACGGGATCCAAAAGAGAATTGAGAGGCACAAAGTTCCAGGGCTTTAGTGATGACTTNGGGTGGGGGTNGGGGAGGGATNTACTTGTCCTGCTTGCTCAACTAAACCCACCGCAGAGTTCCAGGAGAGGGTGGGCTGTACCACATTGGACTTCTTGGAAGAGTCAGCCTGGCAGCTGAGCCCATTCCCTGGGAGCTCAGTTTGGGATTTGCTGATGAGGAGTTACTCTTCCCCTCTAGGGTTGCCTCTCCTGACCACAGTGATCAGTAGAATCACTCTTTACATTGTACTTGATCTGTGGGGGATGCAGATACTCCAGCAAGGGGTAGGTGGTCCCCTTTGCACACTGGGGGAAAACTGTGGGTGGATTTGCAAAGTAGAAGGACCAGTTTGCAGAAGAGATTGTCAGGNAGCCTGATTTTTGTATTCTTCGACTATGAATTCTGGCAGCCCAACTTGTTATGGCTCAGTGTTGGATGTCACTCTCTCTTGTATTTCCTTCTGGTCATTAATGAAAAATGATGAAAGGGTTATAGGCACATCTGNCCTGTTGGTAGGNATAATCACATTGATTAGAGTGCAAAATGGAAACTTGGAAATCCTTCCAAGGCAGCCAGAGCCTTTCCCCCCACTGCCTGTGGCCTCCTTTTTCTCTTTCTTTAATCCTCTCTCTCCTTCATTCTTTTTTAAGTGTGACTAGTAAGAAGGCAAGGATAACCTGGCTACAAGTCCTTGGTCTTCATCTCCTGTGATAATCATACAGAAGAAGCATTTTATACTTCATACAAAATGTTGAGTCTGTTAAGACCCAAAGGGGCATGATGCCATAGCTTAGGAAGCATTCGTAACATTTTTTGATTTAAAAAAAATCTTTGTTTTTATCGTCTGTAATATTCTACTGTCTCTCCATCTAGCACATTTTTAGGAAAGACAATATATTGTGGTAGAATCCTCAACAATCCTTAGTAATTCAGTTCTGACTACTAGANACACACTTTTTGAGAAAAGATGGGTAGCTAAACCAAGAGAAAAAAAATGAAAGTGACAAAGAAACAAACAACAATAAACCAACACTAAGGTGACAGCATTACCACATCTCTAAGGTAAGGATAATAAGTTGGTTTTAAAGGAGAGGCCAACCAAGGTGTGGGGGTTCACACCTATAACCTCAGCACTGGAGAGGCTGAGGCCAGAGGATTGCTGTGAGTTTGACACCAGCTTGGGTGCATAGTGAGTTTTAAGGCAACTACAGTGTGATAGCCTGCCTCAAAAAAAAGGGGGGGGGTGGGATTGGAAGACTAGGTTGAGGGACTTGNTCTCATCCCTCTGTCCCCATTTGTTACATAAATACTTGCGAGCATGATAGCCTGGTGAAATACTTTGAATGCATTCCTGTTGACTTCCCTGCTTTTGTAGACCTGATCCCACATTCACTTTGACAGCTAATGCATTTTACATAACTCAAAGGACNGGATGTGGGTCAGACAAGCCTTGGGACTTGGGAAGATTAATAAGACACACCGAATAAAAGAAACCCTAGAAAACAGCACTGGCTTAGCTATCAAGAACCTAGTGCTGTGTTTGGTGGCATATGCTTGTCATCCCAACATGTGGAAGGCTGAGGCAGGAGGACTGAGAGTTTAAGACTAGCCTGAGGTACANAGAAAAGAGAAAGAGACAGAAACAGAGATACAGAAAATGAAATACAGGGAGAGAAAATGTGTGTACTAGGCTACAGCTCAATTTTCATCATTAGCTGTTTTCTCTTGGCCCTGGGCCTGGCTTCCTTCAGGTGTGAAGTGGAGTGGGCTAGAGTGCATGATCTTCTGTTGATACACGAAGTTCTGGTAGCAAGTGTGATGATCTTAGGTGTTCATGCCAGAGTAATCACACACTTGAAGGGTTCTACAGAGAACGCTTAGCAGATGACTCCGATGGCATTACTCTTAAATACCAGCTGGGCTAGTGCCAAGTCCTGTTGGATGGTCAGGCTTGATTTGAGTCTTCATAAACTGGTATTTCTAGGATTCTTTAGTTATTCAATCCACATGTCAAATCATGAGCACTCCTACAGGAAAGGTGAATTCTCTAACTAACTCCCTTTGAGGAAGCGCTTACCTGACAAGCTGTCCTGGNCCAAGACAGCTNCTCTGGCAGGTCCTGAAACTGCTGGCCTAATGGACCTGTGCAAACATCACTGTGAAACAGAGATGTTACGTTATGTTAACAGGACAGTGAACATAAGAGTGTAGCTTCATTTACTTTTTAACTTCTATCCAACGTACACACACACACACACACACACACACACACACACACACACACACACA
>LZPO01117057.1:235814-255591 GCA_001675575.1 Neotoma lepida
GCCTACCACAAGAAGTTTTCTGTTGGAAATGTTTATGTTATTATGGTTATGAATACTACCCACAGCATAGCAGTGTACTGTGATTACCTTTCTTTCTCATCTACCTTTCTCCCTGGAGTTAATATTTGATTTTTATTTTGTTTGCTTAGTGTTCTCTGAGTCCATCACTAATTTACCATCCATTATCCTGCCAGAATTAAATTGCCTCTCGTTACATTGAAACACAGTTTACACACTGGACTAGTTTTTCCCTGTCTCCTGAACTGTTTCAGTCTGGACTGATTACAAGAGCATTATTCATGTCTCTACAAATCTGAGGTTGCTATTTTACAGCTTGCTGAAGATGACATCACCCGTTACGTTACATGTCCTCTTCTCTTGGTCTGCCCTTAATCTGGGGGGAATCTATCTTCCAGTAGTGTTCATGGGAAATAAAAGTTAGGAAGTCCTGAAGGCCTACAAATGTGTTCCTTCCATCCTCACANTTATTTAATGCTGTGGCANCTGAAGAGCTGGTTGGGAGTTGCTTGGCCTCAGGCCTTTGAAGGNGGTGNTTCACTGCTCTGAGCTCCCCTNTGTTGTGTTGGATATGTGTATTGCCACCCCAACTTGAGGTCTTGCATCTGATCCTTGACTTGTCCCCTAAGCCTTNGTCTTTTCTTTGTCTAGAGCATTCTGACATATCTTGTTGANATCCTTTGTCATGAGTCCTTTTAAAATCTGTAGTGCTAAGCTTGGTTCTCTGCCTGGAATTGGCTTCCTTTTAGAGACTGTGGAGACAGACTGTGGTGGNGTGGCCATGATTTACATTTTACTCTTTTTAGACCTTTTATTTAGAACCTCCTGTTACAGCCTCTTTTTCCCTCCTTTCTCAAAACTCTGGTTTATAGGTATTTATGTATTTTCTGATTTCAGCAGACTTTGCCCCAAATTTATCATTGTCTTTTCACTGACAAATCTGTTCTCATAGATCTCTCATTTCTAAAAGCTTAAAAACATAAAAACAACCCAGAATTATCCCTTTAAGCCTTTCATTTTAGTTTCATGAGTAACTCTCTTCTTGTTTCTCCAAAAATACTTTTTTTCCTTTCTTATTTTTCTCTCAGTATTATTTTTAATTTCTTTCTCTTTTGTTTGTGTCTAATTTGGGCTTTCATAGCAGTGAAGTTCCTCAAATGTCTGTGGGTTCTTGGCTGTCCTATGCTAACTGCTAAGGAGTATACCTTGGTGGGACTCAATGAGGGGATAAAAGAGTCTAGAGGCATCGTTTCCAGAGTGCCCTTGGGCTGTGGATCGTTTTTTTAACTTTAGTCTGCTTTTATCAATTTCTTAAGAAAAGCTTTCTCTACATTCCTGACTGCCATCTTTCTTGCTGTCAATTTTAAAGAACCAAAGGCTAAAGGCTTTCTCTGTATTACGTAAATTTCGCTTAATCTTCCTGACTTCTTTTTTTTTTTACTGTAATGTTATCTTCATACTATAGTTCATTCCTTAGCTGAGAATTCCTGGTAGCTACCATGAGATCATTTTAGTTGATNTGGGATATGTCTACATAATTATCACTTACACACCTCAATCAATTTTTTTTCCAAGATTATTGCTATTTGTTTTTGTCTGTTTGTTTTGTTTTGTTTTAAGCTGAAGCCTTTCCACATACCCTNGAATGGCCTAGGTCTTGGGATCCTGCTGCATCAGACTCCCATGGGCTGGGGTTATGGTTAGTCTGTTATTGTGGATTGTGAGACTTAGTTATCCGCACAAATGTGGCTTGTGCTGTGTTTGATTTTTGTACAGACTCCAAGTTTGGAAACTTAAAACAGGAAATGAAACTTCTAATGTCACCAAACTACTTTGTTGTTGTTTGGTTATTGGTTATCTAAAGCGAGATAGTGGCTTTTGGAATGAGCTTTCTGCAGCCCTTACCCCGCCTACCTCCTTATGGGCCCTTGCCAGTCATTAGTTTGGCCAGAGCTCTGTTCTTTTTTTATTCTTATTTAACAAGAAGAGTTGCTCACACCACTGATATTTTTCTTATTTCTCCAAAACTCTTTTCAGCATTTGTTGTAAAAGTCTGCCTTCCTTCTTTGTTGAACCTCCATGAAGCTGTAGTTGAGATGGGTTTCATAAGTNCTTTCTTTCTCCAAGGGAAAGATATGATGAAGAAAACCAAGTTCCATTTTTGTATTCACTAGTAAAACCACACTTGGGTGGGGTGTGTTTGGAGCGTCTCTGAGCGTCTATGCTCACTTCACCACAGCACATGCAACTACTTATATTTTCAAGTATTGGTATTTGTCTAGAAAGGTCCTGTTTGGTTTAGTCTCCCCACTGTAAAGTAACAAAAGGTACTTTCCTTTATTCCTTGAGTATAAAGACTGTGAACAATGATATGAACATCTCANTGATGTCTCTGAGGCAGAGGTGTCTGTCTTCTTCACTGATGTAGNGCNTATGGGAAGGTCTCGGTCCCAATACTGCCTGAGTGAATGAACATTATCCCAAGACTTTACTGTCCAACCTAGATGGTGGTGCTGAAATCTGTTCCTCCTTCCCATACTGCTCTTCCACTCTGTTCAAGTCTGTGCGGGCATGGAGTGGGTAATTGGGTTGGGGTGGGGCAGGGCGGTAGGCTTAAAGTTCTTGCCGTTCTATCAGTCAAGTCAACGAGGTGACAGTCAGTAAGCTGAAGGAAATGCTTTTATATCCTTAAAAGTGTTATCTTGGAGGAGCTCGGCTTGGAATGCAGGAGTGAAGAGAAGGCACTTTTAACACGGCCAAGTCAGTGCAGGCCAGGCAAAGCTGCTAATTTGTTATCAGCTTCAAGGAGATTTAGAGCCTTGGCCTCTCTGGCAGGCTGGTGTAGAGTGGAATTCTTTTCCTGTCCCTTCATCTAAGTGTGCTGCCGGGCTTTGGGAAGGCTGTGTGTTTACAGAATGGCAAGACCAAATGCTTCTTTTACTGATAGACATGGGGATTTGTTACACAGAACATTCCTGAATTAATGGAGTTTTGGAAGAGAAATGCACTCATCTTTTTCATATCTTGGGGCAATCACAGCCTGGCCACAGAAAGGAGAACTGGAGGCCAGTCCCCAACCTGCTGGGAAGGGAAGAATCAAAGGGAAAGATTTTGGGTCCTAGCCCTGAGCGGAGCTGTTGACAGCCTGGTAGAAGTAGACAGCAAACAGAAAATATACACATCAGCTGACATGCTCGTTAGCTACAGCCCTTGGGTGGGTTGGTAGCTGAGGTTAGCTAGACTTGGCCAGCTAGTCAAGGTATACACATAAGAACTGAGGCTGGTTGNTGAAGTACTTGAGAAGCATGTACGGAACCTTGAGTTCGATCCCCAGCACCTATGAACTGGACATGGTAGTGCATACTGGTAATCCACCCATATACTGGGCATGGTAGTGCATCCCAGTCTCCATAGGCAAGCAGGAGTAGTAGGCTTTCAGATTTGTCCGCAGCTTCATAATGAGATCAGGGAAAGCCTGGAATACATGAGGCTATGTCTTTTTTGCTTTCTTTCCATCTTATTTTTTTTTTTAAGGTTCAAGTAGCAGTCCTCTTGTGGTGATGTTCAATCTGCCTTCCCTGGTTACCAGTGAAGTCCCAAGTCCAACTTAGACTCTATTTACCTGTTGGTGGCATTGAGCAGGGGAACACAGAGAACAAAACTCAACTAGATGGTTTTGTTTGTATTTGCTTGTCCAGAACCTTCCCTGGTAGTTAGATTTCCATTATTAATTTTAGTGTATTACACTTTACTAGGCTTTCTCCNCCATATACAGGCCTNGGGGTACTGAGGAGGAAGGGTTTTAACTTCTTGGGAATGCCTGGATCAACATTCTAGGAATTGCTTTGTTGCCGACTTTCCTTTCTTTTTTGGCNATGGAAAATGCATGAATAATTCCTTCTTTGAAGGTTTAACACNCACAATAAGCAAAGAACTCCTTAATTGAACTTTGCAGGCTAAGGGGCTGACTTAGAAGCAGCATTTGAACCAACTTCTAGTCACCATCATTTAGTAAGAGGTGGCTGCCAAAAGCCATGGAAAGCTTTATTTGATCCATTTATGAATTAAGAGTCTGCAGTAAATTAATTACCACATATTGGGGCTAATAAAGTCTAGCGGGAAGAAAATGCCTTTGGGTTCATATGCAGAGAGGAATCAAGGCTGAGAGCTGCTTCCTGATGTCTGAGGGTTTCCTGGCTGTGGGCCTTCCATGGTGCCAGGCAAGGATGCTGGTACTTGGGCCCCATGTCCACCAAAGAGGCATTTGAGCCAACTTTTGCCTCTGAACTGCTGGNAGGCTGTGTTTTATTGATCATAATAAGCTGTTTGGTCTTATTAACGTTGCATCATGGAGTCTGGTTTTTAGGAACCCTGTCGTGAATTAGTTGCAGAAGAAATGATTTGCTTGTATTCTCNGACAGTTAACAGGCCAAGCAGATGGGACAACAGACCTGAAATAGTTGGGTTGGCTGCCTGCCACTGTTCTGTGGATTTTGATTTGCATGGATTTGTAATGCTTTTATTATTCTTTTATTATTTTTTGGAAGTACTTGCCTGTGAGTCTTGAGAAAATTAATCTTCAGTTTCCTGTAAACACACCATTCTAAGTGAATGCACTTGCAGTGTTCCTCGAATACCCTGTGTTATGTCTCATGTGAATCAGCTCTGGACACCACAGACTGTTCAGTCAAAGATNTAGTGGTGCATACCTTTAATCATAGCACTTAGGAGGCAGAGGCAGGAGGATCTCTGTGAGTTCAAGGCCAGCCTGGTCTGCATAGTGAATTCTAGGACAGCCAGAGCTACATAGTGAGACCCTGTCTCATAAAAACAAACAAACAAACAAAACCAAAACCAAATAAAACAAACAATAACAAAAGATGGATATACACACTTGACTTTCTCCTGACTGAATCTTTTCATTCACAGTTGATTCTGCATTTTCTTTTCCTTGCAGAGAATGGCAGTGCTTTTCTTGACACTGTGCTCACTAAAATATAGAGTAAATACAAGAAGGATGTCTGTGAGCTTTAAAAGAAGGATTTCAGTGCATGGANTAAGCAGAAGTATCTTTTATGGCAAGATCTGGATTCTTGCTAAAGGAAGAATCTAAAATCTTGTTTTATTAATGCCAAATATATGCAAAATACTACTTAAAATATTATAAAATATTATGAAGAACAACATGAAAACAAATATCCATCTTCCACACAGGAATAAGAATGGAATTTTCCAATTTCTGAAACTTCTGGGTGAGCCTTCTTCAGGCTTTGTCTTCTTCTTTCCCCCATGTAATTATGTAATCTCTATTCTAAAATTTGAGGGTTTGTTCCCATATTTTATCACAGACCTCTAAACTCTACACAAGATACTGCTGAGCTTCTCTTCCTCATAAATCACATACAGGATCTTTTCTTGGCTTGTTCTTTTCACTTAGCGCTAAGCTGGAGCCCATTACAATGGCTCTATCAGACTGTCTGAACACATCCTCATTATTTCTTCATTCTTGTGCCCATGAACTTTTGGATTGTGGCCAGTTCTTTGCTATTTCAAATGCTGTTCCTTGGTTTCCAAGCTCCTGTTTAAACAAACCAATCTCCTTTAAACAGTACGCTGCTGTTTTTCCTTAAGGTTTGTTTGGCTAAGAGGGTACGTCACCAAGTATTTCAGGTATTACAGATTATGAAACAATCGCTTATTACATACTTCAAAGAGAGGTGTGCGTTTACACAGCAGTGGAAGGGCACCAGGGTTTGGCTTTCCTCCTCTTTGCAGCCATCCAGATAAAAGCCATTGTTGCTGCAAAACGTGTTGCATTAATGTTGGCTCAGACCAAAGCTTGGGGAATCAAGTGGAATTTTAAGATGAAAAAGATAAATAGGAAAAAAAAAGCAAGGCTACTTCCACCTCTGCAAAGGTCCACTGAGCACTTGTTCATCTGTCCCTTTGGAATTCTGTTCATATTTCTCTATGGCTACTCACCAGAGGCATTTTGATGGCAACTCTTGGATTTGGCACCCTCTCTTCTGCTGCCTGTGGACCTTAGCATTTCATGACCTTCTGTCTCATGGCTTTCAGCTCTTGGCTCTGATATTACTTTCCCAGTGAAGTATTCCTTGACTGCCATCCTCCAATGCCTTTTCTCCTATCCCTCTGCAGACCCCTGCCTGGTTAATTTTCGTCAGGGCCATCATGCCTGAAAGTGCCACTCCACTGTTTCCTTGGTGTGATAATCTGTCTCGTTGCATATGGCTGTAGTCCACCTTCATTGGACTGCCTAAGCCTTCAAGAGAGCAAGACATAAAACTAAGCTTAGGAAATTACTGGTACCTACGTAACACATAGGCTGAAGATTTTTCTAAATGGCTATAGTCCCATGGGAATGAATCTTGGTAGGGACAAGGGATGNGAAACTAAACCATTGAACTCCCATGCTCTTGCTTTATCTACAAAATGGGGTTCAGGATTTACAAAGTAGTAAATGGTAATATATTANAAAGAAAGCTTTGGAAAAAAATGGAAAAGCTGATGTGTAAATTGTACAACAGTACACTAGCCCTTCAGGTCACTGAAGGCTTTTAGGGTGAACATGTTGTAGACCTCATCTGCAAGAAAAAGACATTCTTCAAAGAGAAAAGACAGGGTTGGGTTTGAAGGCTCTGGAGGATGCTTCCTTTCAAACCCTGCCCTTCAAGTGAGTCTCAGACATTTTCGTGCAGAATCTGGACACATGTAGATGCTTTATGCCCTTAGCCAATAAGAGACGGAAACACTTGTATTTTCTTTTCAACATTAAGGTATTCTGTGTTCTATAAATGTCGCCTTTGTTGATGGAGTATTTGTACTATTCTCTTATTCTTTGACCTTAGTATATTATTTACCTGACCAGATGAGCTCAGTTCCCACCGCAGGAGAGACTGTTTTGTTTTTTAAATGTATTGTATTTGGCAAGGCACAGTTTTCTGCTTTACAAAGAAAGTATGTTTGGCTAAGTGTAATAAATCGTTTAAGTGTGTTTTATCAACCTTAAAATCCACTATGTTCCTCTCAATCTGGATTTCACATTCGGTTCATTTTAGGAACTTAAAAAAGTATGCTTTTGTAAGTTTGGTTCAGACTTCTGGACCAAATATTTGTGTTCATTTGGTTTAAGATGGAGTGATATCTTTCTTTTCCCTTCCTTCCTTCCTTCCTTCCTTCCTTCCTTCCTTCCTTCCTTCCTTTCTTCCTTCCTTCCTTCCTTCCTTCCTTCCTTCCTTCCTTCCTTTGTTCCTTCCTTCTTTTTTAATGGAACAGGTAGACAAGGCAAGCTATAATCTAAATATAAAGGTACCATAGCAAGGCTGCATATCTGTCTCTTATACACATCTAGATGTGTATAAGAGACAGCCCTCCCTCCTTCCTTCATTACTTCCTTTGTTCCTTCCTTCTTTTTTGAATTATTGCTGTCAGCCTGTAACTTCCTGCATGTTATCAGATGAACTATCAAGGTTGAAAACAGCTCATCTAGACTAAGATGTCACTTCATAGATGTGCTTGTTTTCTCGAATCACCTAGAGATTAAAACATGCCACCATGCCGGTGTGTAGAGACCTTCCCACACACTGGTTGAAGTTGGATGGGTATCAGAATAATTAAAAGAGCTCAAGGCNGGCCTAATGTACAGAAGTTTCTGAATCATTAACACTCAGACTCAGGTTTTAGTACCAGACATAGATAGCGCCCCCTTCCCTGACGTCACCTGTCCGTATAATTTATTTGTAATGCTTTCAACTATGCGTATTCTAGACACTGCTCTGTATCCAGAGAAATGCTAGGAATTCCAGGTGCGCTCTCTCTCTTTTTCTCTCTCTCTGTCTCTCTGTCTCTGTCTCTCTATGTCTTTCTCTCTGTATCTGTGTCTGTGTGCTTTGTAATGCAAATCTGAAGACTTCCTTACTATATTGTGATTATGAGCTAATTGTCGCGTAATTTACCTGCATTGCTTCTGAACGTAAAATCCTGCTTTGCAGACACATGCTACCTTTTGAATAATTAAGATTAAAGACTTTGATATTTAGGAGGAAATGTAGAAAAGCAGCAAAAGGTGTCAATTATGCCATTTCAGGGAACAATTATGATTGCTTTCTTTCTGTAGTTAAATGATCATAAACGACATGCGACATAAATCCTTGAAATAAACAGTCTATTTTGAGATAAGTATTTGATCATAGGAGTATGGCAAATTCTTAGTTGTATTCTAAGGAGTGCAGCTATCCCAGGTAATTAAAACCAGAACTGATGAGAAGACTCATTATATTGGAGCGTTCTCCCTCCTCCCCCTCCCCCTTCCTGTTGTCTTCTTTTAATTTGGAGTTATCGGTTTGTGTTTTGCTCTATTTCCTTTTCATGGCTTTTGTTTTGTAGAGATACTCAGATATACTCTGTGAGTGTGTGTGTGTGTGTGTGTGTGTGTGTGTATACTCATATATATAATAAGTTACATATCATACATATGATTTATTAGTGATATACTGTGTGTGTGTATGTGTGTGTTCCTGACACACATGTGAGATGGGTCAGTGCATAGACACTTGCCATGCAAGTATGAGGACTGTGGTTTACATCCCTGGCAGGAATAGAGGGTCCCCTGTAATCTCAGCACTTGGGAGGCAGAGAGGGAATCCTCAGGCCAAGCTGGAGAGCTATTCAGAATTGGTGAGATTCAGTTTCAGTGAAACTCTGCCTTAATAAATACAGTAGAGAGAATGAGACGGAGGATTGAGAAAGACACCAGATGTCAACTTCGGGCCTCTGTGATCATATACAATGCATGTGCGTGCGTGCACACACACATGTGTACACACACACAGAGAGAGAGAGAGAGAGAGAGAGAGAGAGAGAGAGAGACAAAACAAGCAAACAAAAAGCAATTGTGAAAACCCAAGAGTATTCAATTTAATTTATTGAATTATTTTATGTGTGTCATATTGTGTAAGCAACCACGAAAGGAATTAGAAGTATGGCCATTTCTTGTGGCTGAAGGCTAACTATAAAAGTGCCTGTACAATGTAAAATCCATTTTTAACCCACCAACTTTTAAGTAATGGTGAAAAAGTGGGAAATCTATCTATCTCCATCTGCAGGTATGGCGCTGTTCTGCATTTCTGATCATTTATAACAAGGAAATCCCCAATCGTTTGCAATGATAGTTCACTTAGTGTGTGTTACGAAATCAAGTGTAGGAGGTGATGACATGCACCTTTAATCCCAGCACTTGGGAGACAGAGGCAAGTAGATCTCTTAAGTTCAAGGCTAGCCTGGTCTATAGCTGAGTTCCAGGACAGCCAGGGCTACACAGAGAAAACCCTGTCTCAAAAAACAAACGAAAGAAGGGAGGGAGAGAGGAAGAGAGGGAGGGAGGAAGGAAGGAAGGAAAGAAGGAAGGAAGGAAGGAAGGAAGGAAGGAAGGAAGGAAGGAAGGGGAAGGAAGGGAAAGGAAAGGAAAAAGGAAAAAGGAAAAAGGAAAGGAAAGGAAAGGAAAGGAAAGGAAAGGAAAGGAAAGGAAGAAAGAATCCAACTTCAGTAGCCAACATTCCTAGCTCTACACTGAATCTGAAAGGATGAACAATCTTGTGATANCGANGATGCCAGCAGTCATTGTTATTACAGTAAGATTTCCATTAGTAGATGGTGAGCTCTAGAAACATAATTTCAAGTGCTCAGTCCCTCAAACTATGCATTTCTTCCAGGTTGACTGTAGTCTATCCATCGTGTACCCCTTCCTTCCCAGTATTTCTTAGAGAACCCGCAATAATTTAGTAGAATCTTACTGTTAAGATGATGTACTGACTACAAATGGGTTCATACTTCTTTGTNGAGAGAGAAGTTTCAAGAGACACATTTGTTTTCTCTAGACTTCCTCTGAACAATGTTAAGATCTGAGAATTTTGCCTCTTGGCATTTGAGACCTAACATCAAAAGGATATTCCTTCAAAGAATTTCATGTCGCTATATTTAAGTGGTAATTACTTTCCTCCGGTTTAGCTCTGAGCTTGATAAATTTCCTAGGCTCGGGTTTTTTATTTTATTTTGTTGGTACTGTGAGATGAATTTTTCTGAATCAAAACCATCTAAATTCAGGTTTAAAAGACAGATGAATACTTCGCTTGAAGATCTGTTTCAGGGTTACACGTTAAAATGTTCGTTTGTGTTCCATAGGAAAAAAGTGAATAATCCTTTTGCTTTTTATTATTACGCATTATGCGTGATTTTTTTCATGTATGTGTTGGAAGACAGTTTTTACCATCAATACAGTCTACTGCAGTAATGGAGGACACAGATTCGCTTGTGTGGTTTTTTTTAAGAAATCCATCATCCTCACAGAAAGAACGGAGGCAGGTGGATTTCAGCCCTGCCCGCATATTAGCCTCATGTCTTTTAGAAGCTGACCTGGAACTCAGATCCACTGAACCACACTATTTAGGGATCAGGCTATAGCACAATGGTTAGGAAAACAAATCCCCACAAGTATGATACACAGCAGAATTGGAAACCAGCTACCCAGACAAAGCAATTCTACATTTTCTTCAGCTAGAAGTTAAATGAAGCTTATTTAACTAGATCCCTGGGGATNTTTTCTGTTGTGTTTCTCAGAGTTTTTAGGGAAAGAATGACTTTCTAGTGATTTTGCCTGTAGAGTTGGTTTTCTGAGAACTGTGGTTTTCTCTATGTATTTCATGTTTTTTTTTTTTTAAGCCCATGGACAGTTGGACAATATTAGGCATCCATTTCCTAACCACAAAAAGAACTCCATGTGAAATATTTCTGGTTAAAAACAATTTGCCTTTTGAGGAAGAGTGTGGGCGGAGGTGCAGGGATTGGCTGGCCTGCCATTGCTGCCTGCTGAGGTAGCTCTTGGAAACTTGATACAGAGTGGGTTTTGTTTTTGTGGTTTCAAATGACCTTTGGCTATGGTAAGCTATTTAAAACCCCAAGCAGGAAGGTGAGTCTTGGCACATCTAGGAATTAGGTTGGCAAGGTACAAATAGAGAAAGGCTTTTCTGGACCTTCCCTCATTTTATGTATGTATTTCCTGACCATTTAGCTGGCACTTCCTTTGAATATTTTATTATCTACTTGGTTTATAATCAAGACCACCCACCTGACTTTAGCCTGCAGACTTTTCCCCCTGCCTTTTTATTCCCTCAAGCCCGCAATGCATGTTTATTCATGTTTTTTGCTTTCCATTCACGGAGATCTCCAGCTGGGAAAATATAGTGTGTACAATACTCTCTGCCTTCAGCTGACATTGCTCATAAATTGCAACAGAAACACTGCTATCAGCAGCTTAATAGCAGGTAGAATACAGCTCTACATATCAAGCCTCAGCGGGATACACAATCTATGGTTACCAAATTTCCAGTGGGGCAGGGGAGGGCCAGAAAGGAGTAGCTACTGCAGCCTTGGGCATGCATTCACTGAATGTCGCTTTCTGGAGAGCACGTGGAGGCCTGACTCAGTGGCTGCTCCAAGGACTCGTCGTTGCTGAGTNGTTATTTCTGAAGTGCTCACAAGAGGGTTTTGTGGTGGAAGTGGGTAGAAAAGGCAAGTTTGTTCTATTCTCTTCTCTCCTTTTCAAAGGAAAGGTCTTTGATAAGTGTATTGGAAAGGGTTCTGGTTCACAGATCCCCAGGAGGCTGANTAGGTGTGCNCGGTGTGCCCATGGCACACATTCACCGTCCCACATAGGTATTCGGCAGAGGTGTCGTGCCCGGTGTGAGTGTGGAAAGCAAGCAGTGCTATTTGTTTTGTCTCAGGGCCAGTTTATCACACACTGTGACCTGTCCAGTTGTGTGACTTTTGCCAAACTAGCATGCAATTACAGCAGCGCCATGAGATGTTAGTATTTTAGGCGTTGGGCCTTGGAAAATGGTTCAGTAGCTAAAGATGTTTACTGCGCAAGTACAAAGACCCAAGATCAAGTCCTTAGCAACTACATAAGAAAGTTGGGCATGGGGCCAGGGAGATCATTCAAATGGGTAAAGGTCTTTGCCATTAAACCTGAGGACCTGGGTTCAATCCTTAGATCCAACATGGTAGAAAGAAAGAAACTCCTCCCATGACTTGTCCTCTGACCTTCACGTGTATGCTGGGGCAGGAGTCCACCCATACACACTCATACACAATAAACAAATCAATGAATAAATAAGAAAAAAAATCTGTTTACATTTGGGCACGTTCACCTGAAACCCCAACACTGTGTGAGGCTGAAACAGAAGGCTCCCCGGGGNTTGCTTGGCTACCAGCTCAGCTCCACATTCAGTGAGAGACCCTTTCTCATGGGAAGAGTGTGGAGAGTGACAGAGTAGGACATCTGTCATCCTTCTATGGTCTGTGCATATCCTGGTGCGCATGCCCACACCACACACACTGACATGAACATGTGTGTATGTGTAAGGGGTCTGAAGAAAACAGGCGTGCTATAGATACATTCCATTCCAGATTGTTTGGGAGTAGAATAGAAAGCTCCTGTGATGTAAGATTTTCTGCAATTTTGTTTTCATAAGTTAGGTTGCATTAATATTTTGAAGAGTTCTAAATTCCTGCCCATAAAGGAAAGGATGGCTGGGGCTCCGTCGTCTTCTGTGAGGAGCCATTGTTGGTATTCTGCCTCTTGCCAGAAGAAATTAGTTTGGATGGCGGAATGATTCTTGCTTTAAATCAAGTGACTCTGCTCTAATACTCCTGTCAAAAGGCTCAGGCAATTCAGAGTCCTTAGCTTCTGTGAAAACGCCTTAGTGACTTCCCCAAGGGAATAGCAAAATGCTCTTCCCAACCCCACCCTGAGAGTATGGGAAAGGAACTCATCAAAATCATGGCTCCCCATTTTTTTTTTCTAGAAATGTTCAGATCTAGACTGGTTATCTTATTTTATATGATATACATCTTTAAGGATCATTAGCCTGGTGAATCTAACCTTAGGTCCTTGTGGGTAGAGCTAGCAATTACATCTTCAATAAGCACCCAAGGGGATTCTTTAGCACCTGGAGAGTTTGGGGAAATATGCAATATGCCTAGAGCTAAAATACAAATACACCATTCAGGAGAAGGGATTCACATTTCTTGTAGTCCGTGTAGTGCAGGATAGAACTGGAACTTTGATTTTCACCACGTAGAGAAAGCTAGAGCCTTGACACCTACAGTGTCCACATGCACTGACACTCTTATTTGTCTTGGCCGTCGTGAGCTTCACACTGTCCTTCCAGGCCTCTAGAGTAGCTGCAGGCTGGCTCATCACCATTCTGAGAACACCTCTGCTTCCATTTTTGGAACACATCCAAAGTGTATCACCAGAGGATGCGACCCTACCTTTCAGCCATCAGTAACTACTTTCTGGATGTTGTGATAAAATAAAGCATGAGTCTCCTGGTGTGAGGGAGATAAACCCTGCTTTCTAATGTGATTTTGAGGGGCATAACAGTTGTGTCACACAGCCTGTCTTCTCCAAGTACTGTCCTGAGGTGTCTGTGGTCATGGTCATTCATCAAGTCCCATTTCTCAGAGTTGCTTTCTCTGTTTTTGTTTGCTGGTGTCTTGNAGTTCTAAACGTGACTTTAGACAAGTTGAATTTTGTGGTGTGTCCATCGCAATGAATAATCTCAGTACTCATCTCTTTAATCATTTTATATGCCATAAATTTGACAGAATCCCCTTTGGTTTTAGTTTCCTTGCTAATTGGGCCAAGAAACTTGGGATTTATTAAGTAAGGACTCCAGTGTCACCTACNATAGGACTTCAGTTCTACTCAGTGCATTTTCTTGTCCAGTCTTTTCTGTCTTTCTGAAAAGATTTTTTTTGAGAGAGAGAGTTTCTTAGATAGCCTGGCTGACTCTGAATTGGATATATAGCTGAGGATGACTTTGAACTCCTGATCATCCTATTTCCACCACGCAAGTGGTGAGACTAGAGGCATGCACCACTCTGTCTAGTTTATGTGCTGCTGGAGATGGAGTCTAGGGCCTCGTGTATGCTAGACAAGCACTCTGCCAACTGAGCTACATCCCTAGTCCCAAGAAACCTTATCTTGATTCTCCTGTTCTCTAAAGCAGTTTCCTGTCACTGTGTGCTAGCCTCACTAGAGCAGAATTCCTGAGGGCTCTAGCTGTGGGCCATGCCTGGGCTTTAAGCAAACCTCATGCTCAGAAGGAAACACCAAGNGCTCTAGATGGGTGTCTACACCNGTGCAGCCATGTCAGAACCAAGGACTGGAAGAACGTGGGAGATGCCCTGGTGGTCTCAGTGTCCTGGTTTCAGCTGTCTCATTAGTCTTGGGATCCAAGACCAAAGGTTTCATTTCTCTGGGCCCTTAAGGTGTTTCCTTCTCAATAAAGATCCNCAAGANGCTTTATGCTTGAAAATCACTTGGGTCTTTGTTTATTTGTTAATTTATTTTGGAAGGACTCTTCCTTTTAGATTGTTAGTAGGATTAAGAAAATTAATATTTATGAGATTCTTTCAAAAGTATTTAACTCACAGTCAGCACTTTATGCCNTCTGTTAAATTATACAAACAAAAGTGCATACCAATGTTGTACATAATAATGTATATTCTAGAAACAGGCAAGGGANCTTTTCACTTGGCAGCCAGCGTGTTCCCTATGTTCGGATTTCCTCAAATTTTCAGGTCTCGTTACAGTGACCAGCAACGGTGGTAATGCTGTGTATGTATCCAACAGAGGTGATGTGAAGGAGAAGCTGTGGTCAGGGGGACCCAGTAGCAGATGTGTAGGGAACAGTGCTAGTGCCTGGGACCCAGTCCTGACTGTCCCTATATAGCTGTTCTCCGGNTCGAGGTAANATGTAAATTGCAAGAAACCGTGATTGAGGACACATTTGACAGTGAATTGCTTTATTAAAATTACTTCAGCTCCTCCCATTCATCCTGCTATCACAGCTTCCACAGACACAGGTATAGATNTCTTTATTCCTTTCACGTGAGGACTGGAGTTCCGAACACAGTCCAAGGAGAGCTGATTTTGTACGGTTGACCCCCAAATCCACCAACAGCTAGGNAATCAGGCAGTCCATTTTGAGCTTGAATTGACTATGGAAATGGAATTTACATTTCTGGAATCTTTTGGAAAGCGGACAGCTCTGACCAGACTTACATCAGCACCTGCACTGGACTGTTAGGANAGCCATGTTCTTTTAGAAGGACAGGTTTTGTTTTAAAAAAATGCTTGTTGTTAGTGTTTTCTGTTCCATCCTGTGTAACACATGCCTGGATGGCAGGGTTTCTATCTACATACTATTTCTATTTTTCAACATGCATCCACATAAAGTTAGATTAGTTTAATTAATTAGCTGATTAAGTATTAGAGGCCATGATTTGCTAAACAAATTAAACACACTCACACAGACAAGTGCACTCACACACATATCTATCTCTTATACACATCTAGATTAGTTTAATTAATTAGCTGATTAAGTATTAGAGGCCATGATTTGCTAAACAAATTAAACACACTCACACAGACAAGTGCACTCACACACATATAGAGCAAACCTAACTCAATATTCCTTTACTATGTATCATGTGGACAAGAATATTAACACTAACTCGTATCCATGTCTGTCCCCTATATTAGGTGCTGGGTACATGATTCCTAAAAAGCTGGCCACCTGGCATTTAAAACAAAGCTACTGTGTTTGAATTACTTGGAGCATAAGGTTTAAGATTCCCCAGAAGCAGACTGTGAAGGGAACACCTACTACAGGTCACAGGCACTTGTTGAAGACTAGCTATAGCTGTGTTCACTTCNGTCTGGCAGGAGCACACTCACCAAGGGCACACAAAGCCATCGGTGCCAACACCAGTCACAACAGGAAAGCATCTCCTGAGTTGTTTGATGTGAACATGTGATCTCNGAGCTGCGCATTGCCAAGCAACAAGCTGAATAATTTTGTGTCTCCTTGAAATCAATTTCTGCTGATCACACACGGAGGTGGAAACCACGCCGTTTGAATATTTATGTCCAGCAAATAAAATTTACGTTCCCTGAAAGGCAAAGAAGGCTGCCATTTCATGCTTCCTAAGCTTCATTGTGTCTTTCTCTTTGGCACACACAAGCAGCCTGGTAGGCATAAACGCACATGCCCATTATGGAGACAGCTTTCTGCTCTGTCAACTTTGTTTTAGGTAAAGCTCTGGTTTCTTTATTGCCTTTATCTATTACATCTGTAAAATTTATTTAAGCAATGACAGATCTCTCTTTGGGGCTCCGAGTCTGGGAGAATAACCACTGGCGGGCTATTGGGATCAGATTTGTTGGATATGACTCTTCATTAAATTGCAAGTAGTCTGGGAGGCCAACAGTCTGGATCTTCCATGCCTGGGCGGGTTATGGTCTGCCTTGAGAGCCTCTACGTCAGGTGAGCNACAAATGTACCTCATCAATTGCTTTTGGAATATTTAACAAAGGAAAAAAAAAGAAAGAAAAGAAAAGAAAGCGAATGCTCTTTGAAATCTCAGAGGAAGTTTCCTGGCTTCTTTAACTTGCAAGATTGCTTATTCCACACAAGTTCTATTAAAAAGAAGAAAAATGAAGATTGGGAAANCCAGGTGATTTCGGTCTATATTATAAGATTGTTTGGCAAGTGGGAAGCAGTACTTGGGGTGGGATCCTGCTCTGCAAAGAGACACAGAGCAGCAGCAGCAGCTGAGAACTTTGTGGGTGTGCAGCTTTCACCTTTGATGCCTTCATTCGTTTTAATATCTTGTTTCCCCTTTGCCTGCTCGGTGAGTGCTCACTCTTTGCCAACACCAGAAGGAGCTGGCTGGTGAGTGTCAGTTCCCTGGGTCTCACAGAAACTGCTTTGGTAGGAATACCCCAGGGACGGTGGGGGATTTGGGAAAAAGCTTACTGGGGCTCAGTGCTCCTGAATTTGAATTCTGAAGATCAGCCAGGCAAGGTGGGCCATAGCTCTTCAGGCCCAAGCTAGAAACAAAGNGTTAGTTTGAAAGAACTGGGTCCCAGAAGAGTTCAAAGGCACCTTGAAGTATGAGACAGTAGAAGCTACAGGTAGAAACCATATCCACGCCACTTCCAGGTCAATGTGTAGATAACATAGTGGCATCAGGAGTTGANGAAGAGGTCAAGGTAGGCATACCCTAATGACCAGTGAGATGTAAGCGCTTCAGCAGAAAGAGATGTCTGGACTGTGAATTTGGATTCCTTTGAAAGACAACCCACAGTGTAAGATGTTAGAACTCTAGCCCATAGTGAGTGCTGGAATCATATACCTCAGGTTTTAAATTACCTCCCAAGTCATTAAACGTAGACTTAGAAGGAGTTTGAGATTCTGAGCTTTTTCCAGACACCATGTTCTATGACAGGGAGCATTATGATGTAAGAAATGACTGTGGGAACTNCTGGAATGCCACAGTAAGCATCAACCATGTGGCCCTGGCATGGGAGTTGAAGAGGGAAAGCCCTGCTCTGCTGCTTTTGTTGCTTTCAGGGCTGTGCATGTGTCACCACTATGGTCACTTTCAAGCTTCTAAGGTAATGCCACCGAACCTAGAGTTGAGATTTGTGGACCTGCAGCATGTGTTTCGGGCACACCTCTGGTCATCATAAAGGCATCCTTGCTTACCCATAGGGGATCTCCATCCATGCTCATGTAGTTCCCATGTGATACTGTGCTATTTATAAAACCTTGTTTCTATAACCGGATCCCTGTGGGAGCAGGACAACAGAAGTCAGATTGTGTTCATGTCTCTGACTTTCTAACNAGGGGACATCAGTTAAACATCCTTAGAGTTAATTTGCTCATTAGTAAGATAATAATTAAGGAACCTGACACATAAGCTCTGAGAAAACAAATGAGATGCTCTGTGTAGAAATACTGATTCTTGTGACTCATGCATGGCAAGTTCTCCGCCAGTGTCCTTGGTATCTCTTTCCCAGCTTTCCTCCCGGCAACCACCTGATATGTCAGATAATGTCATTTTATTAATTTCAAGTTGCTTTTTGGATGCTGGTGTGGAGATGTCCACCCCAGGTTCGACTCTATCAAGATTCAGGCAGAAAATCTCCCGTTCCGTTTTCCTGTGGGTTTCCATTTTTAGTGACGTGTTTAGGTGTTTAGGTCTGCCTCAGGATGCTCTCTGCAGCTACAACAGAAAGCCTGGGGTTGGGCAATGTATAATGCACAGGAAATTATTTTCCCACAGTCCTAGGTCCGAAGAAGTCTAAAATCAAGACCCTGGCCTTGGGGCTGGGGAGATGGCTCAGTTGCTAAAATGCTTGCCTCACAGGCGTGAGGTTTTAGATCCTCAGATCCAACCAATTACATAAAAAATGTCACTAGCCCCTGTTCTAATTTGCTTCTGTTGTTGTGATAAACACCATGATCCAAGGCAGCATGATGAGACGAAGGGTTTATTTTGCTTATACTTCTACATTACAGTCCATCATCNAGGGAAGTCAGGGCAGAGAGGGACACACACAGGAGACTGGAGCAGAAACAATGAAAGCACTTCTTATGGCCTTGCTTCCAGGCGTACATTCAGCTATCNTTCTTACACAGCCCAGACCCAACTGCCTAGGAATGGTACCGCCCACGGTGGGCTGGTCCCTACTATGCCGATTAGACCCAAGAAAATGCCCCTGCAGACGTGCTCACAGGCCAATCTGATGGAGGCAATTCTTCAAGTGGGGTTTCCTCCTCTTAGGTGTGCGGAGTTGATAACCAAGATATTAGCTATCACATCACCTAAATAACACAGCAACTGTTTTCGTGACGTTTGTGTTGTTCCAGGCATTATAAGAATATGAGAGCATGTACTATGGTTTTATGCAATTACTGTGTCCCCGTATGTAAAGCTTTTAGTGTCTGTAGTAGAGGAAAGGTCCTAAAAGCAGTCCCCCAGATCCCAAGCGATGACTTGTCCACTCTGGCTTTATTCAGGCAGCTATTTGGTGTCTCTCTGGTTCTTTTCCTAACTTACTTCTGGCCTACAAAAACAAAACAAACCAGAAAAGAACTTTTTGGGAAAGCTTCCTATGTGAAAACAGGTTCCACAGTCATTCTCATTTTGAACTCTTTGGGGGTCTGTTGTTTGTGAGTTTAATCCGCTATGACAGTGGATGAACATACATAAGGATTTATAAAAACACATTGAAGCTACAGCTGCAAGACTNTCATTTAAAGAGCAAGGGTTTGTTGCAAATCTGAGTTTTCCTTGATCTCATTTTCAAGTGTTCAAGTATTTCAAGTGTTCAAGTTGAGTGGGACTCAGTGGTCCCGCAAAAAAGCGGGACAAAAAGCAGCATTCCCTGTTCTTTTTCGGAGAGCTCAGTTTAGGGACCTGTGATGTGTCCATGAGTTACCAGTACACACGCAGAGCAGACTTCCACATGGCAGTGGCACAGTGACTTTCTGGGAAAATCTTTTCTTGCTTGAAAAAAAATGTATGCGAATTCATGTGTACCGATCCATACCCTGGAATACACTACCCGAAACAGAATAATGCTTTGACTAAATGTCAACAGCTTTTGTGGCACACACACACACAAAAAAAAAGTTTCTCAATTAAAAACTTGATTTAGCCATTTAAAAGGGCTAGCCACCCCCCCCATTCAAAAATATTGATTTCTGAAATGTCAACATATGATTCTTCCCTCAAATTCTGCCCTGTCGTTTACCACTTTCAACAACAAAAGGTGTTTGGTAGGGTTGTAAAAGGCCTGGCAGGGCCTAAGAACAGTAGTTAA
>LZPO01117058.1:43397-58290 GCA_001675575.1 Neotoma lepida
GAAAGAATATCATCAATATATGGTATGAAAAAAGTTTAAGTTTCTTAAGTATAGAGCATTGGATAAAGTTCATGTAAAAATGAACTTTATCCAATGCTCTATGCCCATGACAGTGTCAACAATCTCTTCTTATCCTTCTAATCAAAACCATTTGAATAAAATCTTCAGATTGTTTCCCTCTAAGGTATGTGAAGCCTTTCCAATCCTTGGCTTAATACATGTCACCTTTCCCCTTTGCTCCCTGGCTTATCTNGCTCACCTATAAAAACACAGAAGTCCCCAGCTGGTCAAAACTCAATAGATGAAGTCAGTAACCACGGAACCACTCCAAGTGATGAATACCTTGAGCAGGCTTTCCCCAAACACCAGAAGCCCCTGTGTGCCAAGAGTTTTTAAGAACTACAAAATTTCTACAATCCAACTGCACCTTCAGGAGCTAAANTGGGGTAAGAAGAGGAAATAAATGTTCAAAGTGCTAACTGGAGAATCAAAAGACCACACTTATTGCTGGTTAGAGAAGTCGTTAAGTGTGCTTTCTGTCCTTATAGCCAAGGGTTTCATATGTGCTAAGTGAAAAAGGCAGAGGCCAAACAGGCATTTGAACAGCTAAGATGCTGCAAAAGTTCCTTCTGTGGGAGGTCTTACTAAACCTTTCACAAAATGCCCTGGCCCTGCTATCAAATCAAGACCCATTACACAGGGCACACATGTTCACATGCATGCACACACATGGTACATATTACCAGCCTGAAGACGGAAGAGCACAGTGACTTGGAGACAGAATACAGGATGAGCTAGAAGCAAAAATCTCAGCATTCACTTGGCAAGACACAACGAGGTGGCAGCAANCCATGTGCCCAAGCCTCGACCATGCCAGTCTGACTGGACATAGTTAAAAGGGAGGAAAGAGTGTGCTGATAGAACCCAAAACAGAGAATGAAGATAAAGGGAAGTTATTCCAAATGGGAGGGCAGGAATCTGGCCGCTTTGGCAAGACTAAAGGCCAGCAGAGCAGGGACAGACCCCAGGGCCACCTACAGCCACTCATGCCTGCTCCCACCCCTTCCCACAGGGCTTTGCTGTCTTCCTGCGTCCTGAACCACTTGAAGGACTTTTTTATTTAGGAAGTTTGGCAAATCACTGCATCAAAGGAACCGAACAAGAAAAGAAAGAGAAAAAAAAATCCATTTCCTCAACATTAAAAGAAAAAGAAAAGGTTTTATCTTTTTAATTTAGACAAAGAATTTTCACAGAAGGCTGGAAATATAATTCAATGGACAAAGCACTCACCATGTCACCATAAGGACTAGAGTCCAGATCACCAGAACCCACGTAAATACCAAGCAAGTGTGGTAGCCACCTGTGATCCCAGGACTCAGGCAAGAGGCTCCCAGGGCAAGCTGGCTAGCTAGACTAGAATCGTAGTACTCTTGGTTCCATGAGAAATCCTGCTAAATAAAGTAAAGAATAATCAAGAANGNCACCCCACATCAATGTCAGGCCTACACATACATGCTTACACATGTACATGCACACACAGACACCACATGTACAAATGGAAAACAACAAAAAGAGTTTTCAAACCCCCTTCAGCACAAAATCAATCTCCACATCACCTGCATTCTACATGTTTCTTGTTGCAGCCATTCCATATCTCCAGCTCACCGCCACCCCTGCGGTACCCCCGTCTGCCATCCCTCTCACCTCAAATCAAATATCCACATGAAACAAATGTGAAGATCCAACAGTGCACACTTACTCTCTCACTAAAATCTGTATGCAGATACACACACACACACACACACACACACACACACACACACACAAATACCTCTATCCTTTATTAAATGTCATCTTATCTAACAGAAGTGTCAGCCATAATGCCCAGCTTGCCGCACCTGTGTTCTGCCCTGTTTACAGAGTCATAGTAGGTGACCACCCAGCAACTCCACCTGAGTGACAGTAGATTCATCTGTAACAAATGACGCTGAGGAAGCCAGACATGTTTGTTCTTCTCACAAAGTGTAGACGAGACAGCACCCGTTTTCTGGCCCCCAAAATGGGCTGAGTCTGTGCGGAGCTGGCTCCGGACATTTGGATCACCTCTTTGCCCTCTTGCTGAAGTCTTTTATTTTGGAGGAACAAACGCCAGAAGATAAGCTTCTGAAACAAATCAGGTTCCTTCTGAGAGTGCTGTTCCCACCAGCCTGGAGTGCTTTCTCACTGATCGGTGTCAGTCCCTGGAAGGAAGTGTGATAGTGAAGGAATGCAGCTCCACTGTCCCCCAGGGAAGGGGATCGAGGGGGAAACTACGGGGCAGGAATAACGTCCTACTCCTTGGTCATGCCTTCTGCCTGCCACATCGAAGTTACACACGCCAATGGGCCTTCAAACACTGTGCTCCACAGAACCCAAACTCTGGAATAGAAGGTTAACAATAGTTTGTTGTCTTCAGTGATGAGAGCTAGTCCTATAATGCTAATATCTTAGAAATTAAGTGGCAAGGGCCATGGTCCTTGTAGCCTCCACAAATGCTACTGCTCCAGTTTACTTAGCCCTGGGACTAGTCTGTTAAAATGTGACTGCTCTCCGAGGCCCTCTGGGGTGAGGTTGATGTCTTTAAAAACNTGGGGGTAGGGTGTTAACTCTGACCTTTGCAGAAATGTGAGGCATTCTGAGAAGTTTTGCTTTCTGTCTGGGACGGCTATACTTCTGTCCATGAAACCTCAAGACACCAGAGCCATGCAAGGCCTGTCAAGATTCCTGCACACCACTGTGAGATCAGACAGAGGGCAGCAGAAAAACATGGACCACAAAGGATTACAAGTTCATTTATTATGTCTTTAGCCTCCCCTCAAAACCTTTGTCTGGGGAATTCTCAAACTGTTAAAGCAATAGAATGANTCTCTCCTCTTCTTTATTCCATCCTCCAGCATTACAATTGAGAAGCAAACCACTGGCCCAGAGTCAGGAAGCAAGAAGAAGAATGAAGCAGTGATGTGTTACCCTCTCACAGATCTTTCTACTANTTAAGAGCTAGTCCTTTTTTCATAAAGCTGAATTTTCGATGCAGGAACTTTTTGAATTCCAAAGAAGCTGAAAACAGTGTCTCCACACAGAATCATCTCCTCTGATTCCACAAGATAAACCCACAGGCAAGTCTGCCCAGTGGATGCATCAAAGAACCAGGGTATCCAATAACAGATATGTACATAAAGGAATGGTAGAAGGTCATTCCACCTTTAGAAAGAAAGAACTTCTAAAATTGGGCATAGTGACACACACCTACAATGCCAGCACTCGAGAAGTGAAGTCAGGAGGATCAGGATTCAAGGTCATCCTTGACTACATAGAGAGTCAGAGGTCAGCCTGGGCTACCTGAGACACGCCCCCCCCCACTGCCTATAAAAAAAAAAACAGAGAAGGAAAACCTACCATCTTTCAGTAGGATTAACCTGGAAAATATTATGTTATTATGTTAAATAAAATAAGCTAGTCCAAGAAAGACAAGTGCTCCACGATTCCATGTGATATACAGTGTGTATCCATACTTATGGGTATACATATAATTTATACATACTATCTAAAACAGTCAGATTTCTAGAAGCAAAGAAAGAGTAGCAGTTGCCAAGAACAAGGGGAAAGCAAAATGGAGACTCATTGCCCAGTNAGCAACAACTAACAGGCATTGGATGGACCGGGGCAGAGATCTNTTCCTCAGCACTGTNCTTGCAGTCAAAATCCTGAATTATGCACTTAGAATTTTGGTAGAACTTTCTTGTCACGTGTCCTGCCACACAAAAAGGAAAAGGGAGATTTGGGAAAAGTTGAGAGGCAGTGCACCTGACTCTTACCTTGACTGAGTTGAAGTGTCAAGGGTGTACCCAGATCCGAGCGTCCGCATCAAACTGGACACAGCAAGGGACTAGGGAGATAGCTTAGTTGGTTAAGCGCTTAACCTGAGTGTGAGAACCTGACTTCAGTTCCCAGAACCCTAGTTATTATTTATTTGTTCCTTTCTTTGTTGTTTGTTTGTTTAAAGCTGGGTGTAGTGGTGCATGCTTGGGGAAACAGAGACAGGTGGATCCCCAGTGCTTGGCCAGCCAAACTANCCTACTTGTTAAAATGAAGACAAAGTAAGACTTTGTCTCGAGAATAAAGGAATGAATGCATAAGTAAATAAATAAATAGCTGACTGACACCTGAAAAATGATACCTGAGGTTGTCCTCTGCCCTCCAAACACACACACACAGCACATACATACTCATGCCGAAATTTTGTTTAAATGAAGTCTTTATACATCATTTTTTCTTCAACAAAACTACTTTGTTTTATTTTTAAGGCAGCATCTCTCACATAGGCCTGGATGGTCTAGANCTTACTATGTCATCAGGTTGGCCTCAGACTCATGATAATAATTCTCCTGCCTCGGCCTCCCAAGTGCTGGAANTATAAGCATGTACAACCATTCCTGGCAATAAAGCTGTTTTTTGAGTGCAAAACGAAAATGGTGGTCTTAGTATCAGGGAATATTTGAACTTGTACCCTGATCATGGAAAGACTATGACNAGCAACTTACTAAAGGAGGGAACAGCCTTTTGAAAAGGTCACATTGTGTGGTCCCTATCCCCCAACTCAATTCACTGCCTCTGATGCACAATACATGGGATAAGAGGAAGGCNAGACAGAAATTGCTCAGAAGAGACAACATTGACAACAGGCTTCTGTAGCTATTTTGCCTCAAAGAGAAATGGTGGCCAGTTGTCAGGAAAAAGTTGGTTAAGAGCCATTTGGGCTTTATTGATAATGAGCTGGAGCCATGGCTTAGCTGGAAGAATGCTTGGCTAGCATGGATTCCACCCCCAGTACCAAATACACTGGGTGTGGTGGATGCCAGTAATCCCAGCACTCGGGAGGTAGCTGTAGGAGGGTCAAAGNTTCCTCTCACTACATAGTGACTTCAAAGCCAACCTGGGATACATGAAACTCTATACCCTAAAAAATAAATAAAACCAGAAGAATTATAGATGGCTTGCCCAAAAGTAGTCAAGAAAACACCTTAGTCCTCAGGCCTTGGAACTGCTGTGAAGCAAATGGTGTGCAACTTTGGGTAGCAAAATCTCTATGAGAGCCAGGCTGGAAAGTCAAGGGGTGTGTGAGCAACTGCCCCAGAGACTGCTCGAATTCTAACTGTTCTAGTAGCAGGAGATACCCCAGATAAGCTAAGTGCTACGAGTCCCAAGTCACAGGAACCAAAGGGGCACACAGTTTCTCTTCTCTTCCTCCTCGGCAGCTCAAGGACAGGCATGTGTGGCATGAGCGTGGCCAACCAACCAGAGGCTTACACGCACGAGGCATTTCATCCTGAAGCGGAGAGCAGAGAGTCAATGAGCGTGCAGTTACCAGGAGTCGGTTCTAACATTTACTGACCCAGTTACAAGCCAGCCACTCTGCAAAGCTGAGCATGGCGGGAGGGGAGGAGTGTCAGCTCTTCAAGCCTTTATCTGCAGGTCTGGGTGAGAGAAAGAGGAGCTCCTCCTCATGCCTAGGTTGGCAAGGTATTCACAGAGAGCTGGGCGAATGGACAAGTTGGCTAGGGAAGAGGAGACTTCCAAGGAAAGAGAGAAGGAAGGGGCCAGGCAAGCTGGGTGTGGTGTCCCTGAAAACAGAGGCTTGAGGTCAAACTAGGGAAGAAATGAGAAGTGAGGGGTTGAGTCGCCCTGGGGATCCCCACAAAACCCCAAAAGCTGTTGGACTTCCTATTCTCACGCTACNAAAGGGAAGACCAAGACCAAATATGTCAAAGAACTCATCCAAGGACCTGCCAAAGGCAGGTAGTGTTCACAAATCCAGGTCTGTTCCATTGCTGAGCCTGACTCATCCCCCACCCCCAAATGGTAATCTTCTGANGATAGAGCAGTCCCCTAGGTCCTCCCAACCCCAGCAAATTCCTGGAACTATACCCAAAAGCTTGCCTTGCTAACCAGGGTGGGCAGGGGATANAATAAACACAATCATAGACCCAGGCAAAGCACATCTTGCAGTTCCTGAGGGGTCTTCCATCACTTAGTCTAACCTGCCAGAGTTAGGAATCCAGAGGCAGGGAAAGAATTGACCCTTAGGAGTCCAAGGAGGCAGGACTCAGTTTACTCTGTGTTGGGTGGCAATCTCNGGACTCCACAAACAGTACATTAGACAACGTCACTGTAGATGAGCTGAGAGCCATGAGCTTAATATATAGCCAGATCNGGTCTGGCCTCAGACATCAGTCTCTTTTAAGCACATCAACAGCTTTCAAAAAGGACAGCATGTCTCAACTAAGCCTAACACCAACCCCTCTAAGACTCGCTGGCCTGTTTATTTGTTCTGCGCATCTGTTTGGCTAGAGAACCGTGGCTAGACCTGGGAGAACAGCATTCCTTGCCTGCGAATCTCCCCATCAGCCGGACAGATGGGCCAGAGAGCAGGGCTCACAGGAGGAGGGATGTTAAACAAGACCCAGATAGCAGCTGACCCAGGCCATCGGGCTCCACGTGCAGGAGGTTGAGCAACAGTGCAGACAGCTCCTCCACCTCCCTCTCACCATGCCTGTGCTGACCCTGCTGGCAAGGAACGGATGGCTGGGGTGGTATCACTGCTGGGAAACAGACTGGCTCCAACCCCCCCTCCCTCTCCCTGGTGTACTCCCTCCCTCCCTGTGCTGGCTACATCTGCACTGCTGTCATCATGAGGAGAGACTCGAGCCTGGATTGCAGTCAGCTGATAGGAGCCTTGCACGTGTTTGGGGCCTTGACCTTGCCTTCCATGGTGTAGGATGAGAGAGCTTGGACCTCACTGACCCTCTCTTGGCTCGCCAGAAATGAGGTGCCTTGTTTCTTTCACACTCTTGCCATGGACAGTTCTGAATCCTCCTTCAGAACACCTGCACCCTAGCACACCCACACACAGATGCAATCCAACCTGGGAGCTCTCATCTTTCCAACTCAATTCCTCCTCGGGGGAAGATCTCTTGGGCCCCAGGAGCAGAGTTAAACGTCCTTATCACAAATCTCCTCTTGTACCTTGGATCCACCTCTATTAATGAATTTATTAAGAGTGACAGTGGAGGAAGACTGCCTGAGTTCCAGTCAAACCACTTGCAAGCAGGAGTTCCTGCAAGGAATGTCTGATCTGGTAGAGCTGAAGGAGAGTGGCAAAGTGCTTTGAGCTCATCCACAGCTTAAAGTGCCTGCAAACAGAGTCATCAACTACAAACAAGGTCTCATTCAATGGCAAACGTGTGCAGTGGTGGTCCCATAAGACTGCAATGGAGTACAAACTTCTCCCTTGCCTAGTGACATTGTAGCCATTGTGATGTCATATGGAAACCAATTACTTTCATGTCTATGGTGATATTGGTGTAAACAAACCTACTGCATCGCTATTGTGCAAGGGCACAGAGCATATAATTCNATCAATGCACAGTACTTGCAATGATAAACAACTATGTTGCTGGTTTGTGTATAACTGTATTATGCTTTCAATTGTTGTTTTAGGGTGTACTCCTTTTTCTAAAAACTGGCTTAAGTTTACTATAAAACAGAGTGTGGCATAACTTCAGCCGCCTCATATGTCTTGGGTTTATTGCATCTTTTGATGGCATTGAGGCCTCATAGAGTAATCAATCCATATCACTTGGGCTGTTTGTGATGCTCAGCCCACAGCACAATTGCTTAACAATGTACTTCTCAGAACAGATCCCAGTTATTAAGCAATGCATGACTTGGTGTGTGTAGGGGGGATAGGCATTTTTATAGATAGGTGGTGGATCAATAAGTAGATCTGCATCTATCTTCGTGGAAATCCTGTAATAGCATACACATGCACAGCGCATGGCACATGTAGACACACACACACACACACACACACACACACACTTCTCCAAGCACAACATATCAACAGTGCATGCATATTTACTATTGACATTCTCCAGCATGAGTTATCACATCACCATCTGTTTATTTATCTGCATTCTCCATCGGACTGTGACTTCTATTTTACATATCCCTTAAGTCAAGGCCTAGGACTCCATGAGTACTCAAAATTAAAACAAATACCAAATGGCTGTGTTGCCCAAGCCAGCATGTATACTATCAACTGGGGCAGAAAAACCCAACTCACAGCCCACTCGTCCCCCATCTTTTGAATTTCCCAGCAGAATCTCAAATGGAACGTTCCAGGAGAGGCCTGGCTTTAATTTTAAGAGATAAAGACAGCCAACTGCTAGGGAAATGCTTTATCCTGGCTTTCAAATCCTTTTCTCCTCATTCTCCAAAGACTCAGGCATCCACCTCCCAGTCTACACCCCTGCTGTCCTGGGCCCCACCCCAGGCAGCCCTCTTTTCCCACGCAATTTGTGACACTAGTGTCCACTCCCAGAGACATAGAGGAAATCAGTCACCTCCGAGACCAGGCAGACTGGTGCCATTCCCACAGCCATCAGACAGTCCCTTCAACACCAACCATCCCTGCTGGAAGCAACCCAAAAGCCTCCAACGCCCAGTGACTCCAAACCGGAGCCTCCTGGGGGCTTCAAGCCCAGAAGGACCACACACAGGATTGCACACCCCACCCGTGGCCTCCTCCCCACCCAGACCCCACACAGACACCCACACAGCCGTACCTCACACACCATGCTGCTATAAACAGCAGACCCTCTCAGGGTATCTGTTCTCTCCACCCCTAGGCAAAGATCATTTGAGTACACTGCACACAACACTCCCAGAGCCCTCAGGGCCTCCTGTCTGATCCATACCATGGTCAAACACCTTGAACCACAGCAGAAGAGAGGTGCAGGGGCCTAAGGCAAAAACATTACCTTCCTACATAACCTCACAGAAAAAAAAGGAGAGAGGTTCAGACCCAAGTTCAAGGTCAGCTCCCATCCATTCAAGGCACTTTCTGGTTGTGAGTTATTGATGCTCCGTATGAAGCTTACTTCTGTAATACTAGCACTCAGGAGCTAGGGCTAANGGCAGGAGAACAGTGAGTTTGAGCCCAGCCTAGATATACAGAGATTTAGGCCAGCCTAGGAATACAGAGTGAGACCATGGTTCATGGTAGGGGATAAGTTGTGGAGGAGGGTTGGAGAGAGAGAGAGAGAGAGAGAGAGAGAGAGAGAGAGAGAGAGAGAGAGAGAGAGAGAGGGAGAGAGAGAGAGAGAGAGAGAGAGAGAGAGAGAGAGAGAGAGAGAGAGATTAGTATTCCTTCTTTAAGTCAAGACAAGAAGAAGGAGGTCTAGAATCCCACATCTAACTATGCACCTAATGGAGATTGCACAGGCCTCTCCCACTCCCTCCTGGCTTTCCTGTCTATGATATACGGACTTCTAGGACGTTTTAGTTGGATGGACAAATGTCACCGCTCANTCCCAATGCTCCCACAGCCTCCACAGTTCCACATCCATCNACCTGAACGGTGTTTGGCCCTACCTTCTTCCTTCCTTTCCCCTCTGCCCCTCTCTGTATGCTTACAAACACCATGTCCACGTTCATGAATGTTGTCTCCTGGGTCACAGTTTGTTGTTCTTGGTCACAAGAGTGCCCCTTTTGGACACAAAGCAAAGATCAATGGCAAAGAACACCATCGGGCCACCAGTCTTTTCTCTAAAGCCAATATTTTACCCAACAAGGACATTTACACTTTTAGCCTCAAGCTCCCAAAGGCTGAAATGCAGTNACCACTGCTACCTGAGACCTCTCACCTCNGGGTTTCTGCAACCCCTGACTCCATGTTGGGAAATATCGATAGAGAGCTGGACAGATGCAATCTTGAGGATGCTGCAGGAAAATAAATGAATGCGTACTAAACTCTCAGCTCTCCTCAAATGTGTCTACACACAGAATCTTGCTACTAGGAAGGAGGCTGTGTCTGACATTCTGTAAGATGTCGTCAGATACCACTGCATGGTACCACTCATGCGTTGGGTACCAGGAAGGAACTGATAAGCAAGATTCCCCATATGTTAAGATCCAATCATCTCCTGGAGAGAGAAGCCCACATCTGTTCTCACGGGTGTATATTAACTGTGAAGATAGTGAAACAGGAACTCAAGAACCCTCATGGGGAGATGGGACTCCAGTGGGAACAGGCATGGACAGAAATGAGATCAGGGAACCAAATAACTAAATAACCAAATAAATAACCTAGAGAAGAACAGACTCAGAAACGAGCAAGAAGTGCTTAGAAACTGCTGAGAACCACAGAGCTCCATCTGGGTCATAGCCCAGAGTACATGCCGGAGAGCCAAGAGCCGTCACTGAGCAGTTGCTTAGGATCAAGGCTCTCTTGATCTTGCCTAGTTTAGATGATGTCTCCATACTTAAAATCACTTTAGGAAATGGGCAGTGTCATTTGCTAAGGCCCCATCCCCAGTGCTGCCCTCCCCAATAGTCCCTCACTTCCTGTTTGATAATCCAAAGTCTTATTTGAACCCAACCTTTATGGCTTTTATGGTAATTAGAGGAGTCTTTCTTTTACTAGATCTGGAAGGTTCCCGGGGCAGACTCATCTTGATTGCTTCCCCACAGCATACAAAACCTTTAGCAAACAATGAGGGTTTCATGCATGGCACCTGGGGTGAGAGAGGCAGGACGGTAAGAGCAGAGGGAAATCCCTAGAGTCCTGGCTCCTCGTCCCTTAGTTTCCCTACCCTACCTCCAACTGCAAGTTCAGTGCGGAGCTGAGGGCCATGTGACTAGATGAAATTTGACATTGAAACTGGCAAGGAGACACTGATAATAACGATGCTAAGACAACTGGTGACCATTAGCACTGGCCTGACCCAGAGCATTTGATCCCCTTGGTTGTAGAGCTCAGAACAATGTCNTTTCAAGGTTAGNTATGGGACCTTTGCTTTTAAAGAAAAATCAGTTAATTTTCATTACAGAAAGAGTTTTTTCAGAGAACTTTTTGGAGCCCCCAGGGCTTTCTCCCTCTCTTTGGTTGGAGGCTTTATAAGCAAATGAAAACAGGCAGGAGAGGGAAATGTTATCAACCTAGAAATTCACAGATTTACTGTTGCTTTACTGGCACTGTTTCTCTGAGTGGATTCCAATTAGTTNCCTAGAAATGGAGCAAGTAGAAATAAGGCAGAGGGTACGGGTCTACCACCTCTGCCCAGAAGGTCCCATGTGCTAACAAGAGGTACAGAGGTGTCTGGTGGGTCCCAGCATGTCCTCACCGTCCTCATCCTCACCTATCTCTTCTGAGGACGGACCATTCCCTCCACTGAAGGCTCTGGGACATTTTTATGGGTCTGGCCTCTTGTCTACATTCCCATCAGCTCCCATTTCCCCAAGTTGCTTCAGCCAGCGATGCGTCTTGTCCAACTGACTACTCCCCGACTCTGGCCATCCTGCACAAAGTCTCACTCCTAAAGGATCTCTCGTTCCATAACTCACACTGGGTCTGTTTCTCTCATTAACCCTGATGGCATGTGGAGCGAGCCACCTGTTTAAACACCAGCATAGGTGTAGGTGAGATGTACACAAAAGTACAGCACCCTCCCTTACTCCCACTCACGCTGGGAACTGTAAGGAAGCCCGGGGCAGCTCAGGTGAGGTGCATCTGTGAGTAGGAGGAATGGAGTCCAGATTCCTAAAACCAAATCTCAATTCTGCCAAGTCGCGCAGCTACCTTAGGCAAATCAGTAGGGTTCTTCTATGTAGACTCTTTGCCTTGTTCCTTCTCATTCTGCTACTTCCAGCTGTACCCCAGGAAAACACACAGGATGGCAGTGTCATTCTCTCCCACCATACAGCCTCATGCCAGCTACAAACTCTACCACCAGACCTCAGCATGCAAGGATGAATGCAGAGAAGCACCAGACAGAGCAAAGGATGGCAGAGGCCGCTGTCACAAGGAGAAGGTGTCCTTATGCGGCCTCCTCAGCTACCTGGCCAGCAAGCTTCCAAGGGTGCATTTCAGAACAGTGTCACTTTTCAAGATGGCCATCTCTCTCAGGGACAACCTTCCATGTGCTTTCCTAGTGTCAGCAATCTGACTCACTGTCCCTGACCAAGNCCAAGCCCGCCCTGCTTCTTCAGCTCTGCTGAAAGATTAGTAGCTGGCTCAGCCCAGATTGTCTCTACTCCCTGTCGCATGAGCACGGATGCTTCAAATCCCTGCATCATTCTCTCAGCCCCAGTCAGAGCTGCACCCTTCACTCTGATAAGCATGTCTCCAGACAATGCCAGCTTTTTTACCCTGTGATCAGCCTGAGACACTTGTGCAGCAGACAGACTTGCTTTGTCAAGCTCTCAGTCCAGTTCAGAAGCTTGGCCCTTCACTGCAGGAGCAATGAAGAGGTGGTACTTCCATTCATTCTGAGGATTGGGTGGTAGGAGGAGNAGGTGGAGAGAAGATATCCAATAGCTAAGTATTCTCAAAAGAGCACTGGGTGCCAATACTGGAGTCCCTCGATGTCTCCAGAAGGCTTCACCATCTGCAATATGGACTCATTCATGAAGCTCACCGAGCAAGCACATTCATCCATGGAAACCCAGGCAGCACAACAGGCACAGCCATCTGCCCATAAGCTATGCTTGGCACTCTTGGGCCAGATTCTGCTGCTGGTTTCCTGGCCTGATCTAGGGCTGGTTTGTACTTAATAAGGCTAATTTACCCCCTGGCACTCTCTGGACCTTGAGCAATCTATACTTCGGAACAGTTTGGAATTTGGCACTCTGAACCACTTCATCTCTGCTTATAAACCCTCTCAAAAACTTCTCACCCAAGTCTGCCTTTCCTTTGTCTAAGCCTGAAGTTAATCAGTTCTCTACGTCAGATGCAGCAACCTCCTACCTTTGCAAAAAAGATGCCCAGTTCCAGGCGGCTCAAGACCCTGCTTCCCAACGGGTAGCTCCCAGACCACCAGCATCACCATCATCCGGGAACTTGTTAGAAATGCAGATGGNGCCCTTTACCCTAGACATACCCAATCAGATACTCTAAGGATGGGACTCAGCAGTGTTTTTATACACCCTTCAGGTTTAAGAACCTCCAGTCTGGATTTATTATAGACTTTCCCTCCCTCCATCAGAAACAGAATAGGAGAGCAGGTACAAAGGCAGAAGAGTCAAGCAGATCTCAGGGACCCTGCCATACTGCAAGACAATCAATAGAGGTGAAAAAAAAAGTCTGTTTGCAGTTGTTTAAGATGGAAGAGAGCATCTACCCCAGCTGCAGGCCAGCAGGGAAGACTCCTGCAGGCAAGCCTCCCCACCAACACACCCCATCGGACCCTGCAATCTACAAGATCCACTCCCTCCCCCAAATCCACTCATCCCCCTGTGACCTCAGTGGCTCCCTGAGACACAGAATCTGCCAGGTCTGATTGGACCAAGAGAGCCTTCATCCAGTAACTGATGGAAGCAGATGCTGAGATCCACAGCCAAGCACAAGGCTGAGCTCTAGGAGTCCAATTGAAGAGAGGGAAGAGGGATTCTACGAGCAAGGAGCATCAAGATCATGATGGGGAAACTTGCAGAGACAACTGAACCAAGGTAGTGGGAACTCATGAACTTTAGACCAACAGCTGTGGTGCCACCATGGGACTGGACTAGGCCCTCTGCATAAACAAGACAATTGTATAGTTTGGTCTGCTTAAGGGGCCCCCTGGCAGTAGGATCAGGATCTATCCCTGGTACATGAGCTGGCTTTTTGGAGCCCATTACATATGGTGGGACATTTTGCACAGCCTTAATGCAGGGGGAGGGGCTTGGACCTGCCTCAACTGAATGTACCAGGCTTTGCTGATTCCCCACAGGAGGCCGTATCTTTTCAGAGAAGGGAATAGGGGGTGGGTTGGGGGACATGGCTGGGGGGGGAGTGGGAGGAGGGAAGAGAGGGGGATCTGTGGTCGGTATGTAAAATGAATAAAAAATTTCATAATAAATAAATAAATAAAAGATGGAAGAGAGCATGGACTTCCCATACATCTGTCCCTCCAGGAGCCTTGCCTGAGCTCAGGAAGAGTCTAACCACATGTCCCTGCAAACATCACAGCTTGCCTACCACAGAGCAGATGTTCCTAAGAGCTGAGCCATTTTAATAGAGTTAACCGGCAGCCATAAATTGTCAGCTGGAGTCATGCGGAGTCTGCAGGAGAGATGAGGCCACTTGGCCTGGGCCCCAGCATGAGCACTAGGTGTGTGCTCCATCTGAGCCAGCATGCAGGCACCAGCCCAGGTCAGGAAGGATGCACAGGGCTCCTCCCTGGGCCTGCTCACAGTTCAGGCTACAGTCAACTTTTACCAGCAAAGATGTCCTGAGCTAGGAGCAAGGGAACTGGCCCTGGCTTATCCAGCTACNTTAATGAAAAGTCTGGGAAGGACACCATACCTATTCCTTCCCACACCCGGCCCTTCTGTCCTCTCAAGTTCTGAAGTTCATCCCCTTTGGAGGTCTGTGTTTATTAAGAAAAGTAAACAAGGAGGGAAGCCCGGATAGAAACTAAGCTTGACTACCTCAGGGGATCCAGCCACCTGGAGCAGAGCCTTCTCTGGCATCTTGTCCTCTATGTCCCAGTGGCAGCCTCTTCTTCAGTTCTCACTTGGTCTGGACACCAGATACCTTACCATTCTCTGTGAGTTGAAGCTCTGCCAGGGTCTCTTTCCTGGCCACTGGCCACCAGTCCTGCTGCAGGTTTCAAACTGTGCCACTAAGCAGCTCATTGACACCTCCCTTCATGCTTTAGCCACACTAGCCATGCCCATTTGTTTCCATGGCAGACGTCCATTCGAAGCTATGTCTTGACCTCTAAGAAAGTTCCACTAAAGACCAATGCGTTTATTAGGAGCCAGTTCTCCTAAACCTTTGACAACAAATCTCAGAAAACAACGGGGGGGGGGG